>JAJMIX010000001.1:0-156211 GCA_030563465.1 Yamadazyma diddensiae
TATATATTCCGAACCCCAAATAATTGATAGCCTTAAACTTTGTCATTGCAGCCGTATTTTGAGATGAGCATTTTAGCTGTGCGTGGATCTGGGGCTTGACACCCCCGTGCATGAAGAGCGGCCAGTGTTCCTTTCAAAATTTAAAATACCATTTCTGTGTCAAGAGGGTTACCTAGCCAACATAAGATATCTTTAAATGATGCAGTTTCCTTAAGGAACAGGATAAATATCAAAATAGACTCTAAAACACTTAATATCTCAGTTCATTTGCATGATGATATGGTGTCTGGGCCTTTACTGGTGTCTGGGTCATATGAGAAGTCGCGTCGTCCACCCCTTTTTCAAAGATATAATCTGGGCGTGTGGCGTAGTTGGTAGCGCGTTCCCTTAGCATGGGAAAGGTCTCCGGTTCGACTCCGGACTCGTCCATTCTTTTTTATATTTTTTGTCTATCGGACTTTTGAGATTTTAGTTGATGTCTACACCATTTCTTTTGATTCATATTGGAGCAGGAAAGCATTTAGAAACTAATGATCAAGAGTATAAACAAGTGATAAAGAGGGCCTTGTCCAAGAACGATGTTGATGGAATTGACTCCATAAAAAGTGCCAGTATGATCTTAGATGAACATAAGCTAGTGAATAGTGGGTTTGGCTCATCGCCAAATATGATAGGTAAAATTAGTAATGATGCTTCAATACTACAGTATGATCACTCTCAATTAATTGCATATAAATGCCTACATAACATAAACCATAATCAGCCAATTCGTGAAGTGATACGGGTTTTTAATTGCATTGATAAACTATTTGAGATCAAGCAGCTCAATAAGATAGGACTCGTAAAGCCTCGAATACTAGATTACAGCACCCGCAATTATTTATACCCTGAAGTAGGCATAGAGATACCGGGGGATGCAGAAGTCCTGGAGAACCAACAGAATCAATTCCAGTTATATTCTAAAGCTCTCGACTTAATGAAAGATGAAGTTCAAGACACTATAGGGATGATTCACATATGTGGAGCGACTTCTCTTGCAGCATCCTCCGGAGGTAATTTCCTCAAGTTACCAGGAAGGGTGGGATGTGCCGGAGTAGTAGGTGCTGGTACAGCATTCAAGGTATCCGGAGAAATTGAAATAAGTTGTTTATGTAGTGGTAACGGGGAAGATATCATATTATTGCAGTTGGCGAACTTAATGATCGATAATTGGGAGATACCACCGCATGAAATTGACCCTATGATCAGAGGCAAATGGCAAGATATAGCTAAATTTAGCGAAAGACTTTACATAGGAGCCGTATTGGTTGTTCACAATACCACAAGTGGGTGCATAAATGTGATATACTATCATACAACAGAGACATTCTACTTTGGTTATAATTTTAAAGGCACAAAAATAATTCAGAGTAAACTTAATGGGAACTACATAGTAGGAGAATTTCAAGTCAAATGATCCATTAATTGTACAAAAGTATTTATTAATTACAATACAAGTATTTAACTAACCTTGTCATGTCTTAACGGGAAGTAGCATGGACTTTTTGGAAAGCACCCTTTTGTTGTAATTTAGAAACTTTACCTTGAGCAGAGGTAGCAGCAGATTTAGCCTTTTCAGCTTTTCTGGCAGCCTTAGCGTTCTTCTTGGCTTCCTTGTCCTTAGCAATTCTTTGTTCTCTGGAAGCTTTTCTGTCAGCTGGTTTTTGGGATCTTCTTTCTTTAATTAAGTCAAGAGAAGCACCGACAATAGCTCTTTGGTTCTTGACGGATTTTCTGGTTCTTCTCTTAGAAGTTTCTTCAGAGATACCTTTCTTGTGTTGTCTTCTGTATAAGACGGTCCAAGCAATCTTTCTTGGGTTCTTTCTTTGTTGGAACAAAGAAGCAGATTTAGATGATTGGAATCTGAAGATTTTAGAGTCTCCTCTGACGAATAAGGTACCTCTACCTGGGTAGATCTTGGAACCTGAAAATGAATCAATTTCAACCTTCACTAAAAAATTGTTAGTATTTGAAAAGGTAATTTTATGGCATACAAATAACAGAATATCTGACTAACACTGGGGAATATTAAAACATGATAAGTAAGGAGTTCTGGGACTATTTCTTATGGAAACTGTTAACGTTGTGTTGCTTGATACTTCCCAAATATTCAACATAAATAGTATAATACCACATTAATTAAACATACTTTTAGTGTGTTACTTGAAATATGTAAAAATTCAAACTTTTCACGGTATGGATTTTCTGATTGCGAGTAAGAAAAATTTTAGGAAATACGGTGCTTGCACGGAAACGAGCCCACCTGACTGGTGTGACTGCTTTTTCTCACTCGCGATGTGGTCTTCGCAGATTTTTTTTTTCACTTTACTTTATTATTCACATCAGTCAAAGACCGGAGTGTAAATTAATTAAAACACAGAGATGGCCCAAAAAAATCAAGAAACTATTAACTCCAAGTTAGGTTTGGTTGTTAGATCCGGTAAGTATACCTTAGGTTACAAATCCGTCGTCAAATCCTTAAGATCCGGTAAGGCTAAATTAATTGTCGTTGCTGGTAACACCCCAATCTTAAGAAAATCTGAATTAGAATACTACGCTATGTTATCTAAGACTCAAGTTTACTACTTCCAAGGTGGTAACAACGAATTAGGTACCGTTTGTGGTAAATTATTCAGTGTTGGTGTTTTAGCTGTTTTGGATGCTGGTGACTCTGACATCTTAACTTCTTTGAATTAAGTTTAAGTAATTGTATAATAGACAACTTAATTTAGTTTGGTTCAAACTATAAATCGTAGTTCATTAACTTATCATTTATCCCATTAACTTACTATATCTTATATACCTAGATCTCGCTCACAGTATAGGTTGAGCAGAACTTGCATTTGCTTCTTTCTCTGATACTTGTTTCTGTAATTCAGCAACTTCATCCTCTACTTTCTTTAATTCCCTATCAATGTCATTTTCTGCATCTACTCCGTAATCATTATGAGTTGTTAAAAGTTTCTGAAGTTCATCATACTCAGATTGCAATTGAGACATTTCATTAGTTAAGTAATCATGCTGTTGTTTCATATTTCGTATTTCATTGACAAGTTCTTCATTTGTATCCGGTAATTTACCCAACAGGTCCATAAGTGACCTGTAAATTTTCGATGCCTCTACAGAAGTGCCTTTTACAGGAGAACTATCACCACCACTACTACCTGGTGCGGACCTACTCTCAGACCGGGCATCGTCAGACTCTAATAGAGGTACTGAAACTGCTGTTCTCCTGGACTTGTTAGAAGATTCATGGATAAAGTCTTCGTTATCTTCCACGTAATACCTTTTCCCATCAACTCTCACAAGTTTTCCTGGTTCTTCTTCTTCATCTATGGGACGCACTACGCGATACAATGACAGCTCGGGCACGGTAGCATCTTTTATAAGCTCGGTAATGTCTGGTTTGGTAACGATGGAATTTGTGAAAATCCCGGGGGCCAGAAACTCGAGATTGTTTATGTTCTGACATGAAGAGTCTATGTTTTTTAAGAAATAACTCAATGATGGCATGATTGTTGTTAGTATTGGTGCGTAAACAAAGTTGATGGCTGCGACAACGCGGGCCCACCCACCAGCGTGTTTAAGCCATCGTTCCTGTGGGTTTTTTGTAATGTATATCAGTTTAAAATTGTTATGTAGTATTCTATTTATATTTGATTCTAGTACCTGCTATAAAAGAATAAAAGAAATGAAAAAAGGATTATGAAGACTGAGTTTGTTCAACTATGCTGCTGCCAATATGCAGTGCTCTTTCAGTGCTCTTTTTGAACCGTACGAACAATTGCCTCGAAACGAAACTGGGCCAGTGAAGAGAAGACCAGCTAGAGTCACCCATGAGCTTATGTTCAATAAACGGCAATTTCCGTGTATTTTATAGATATTTTATATAATGAATTCAGTGAGTTGCAATAGCTGCAAAAAGTCAGGACTGGCACTACCTGCACACAATTCTTAAAACACATAATACTGTTTACCTCTTGTTATCAGGAAATTTTCTGATTTTGGCAAAATTCAAAAATTTTTCAATCTTTACATTATTTCTCTACTCCATATTACCTTGTCATTTACCTTCACATCTGGAACTATTTGAGTCTGTATCTTGAGGGAAATTCTTGTACATCTCTAGATTATGTCGCTACTGGGTTCTGTTAGTTCCAGGTTTTCAGCAACACCACTTTCTAATAACCAACATTCATACTAAACTGTCTTAATGGCGCTGTATCCTGCAATAACCTCTACTACTCCTCCAGACACAGTAAAAAAGGTAGCATGAACTTCTTGGATCAATCGATATATATATTATAACGCTCCTCCTATGCGGGAGAGAGATCTTTATATACAAACTACATGATTCGTGTTTTGCTTAACTCCATGACATACAGGATTTTGAATATACAAAGATTCTAAACCGAGTGTATCATGGCTTCACATTTTGTGTAATTTTTCGCAACTGGTCTTAGTGGGTGCAAAAATCTTGATTTCCCTTACTTTTATTTGTGATATATTAGTTGTGATTAGCCGAATACAATTTCATGTGTAGGGACCCACAACAATATTTAAATGAGGAGGGAGAGACTAATTTTTTCCCTGGGAATAATAGGGTTCGAGAACGAATTTTTGAAGATGAAAAAACCTTGTACTATGAAGTCCTTCCTGCTGCTTCATGATGCTCACTAGGGAGTGACGATTCGACCAATGTATTGTTCGGGGAGCTGAAACTTCCTGGGATCAAGACTACAATATTAATTTGCCCCATAAAATAATCATAAAACATGGGGAAACAGCTGATTATATTCCGCAGGAATAATTCTATACTTACACATATGAAAAACGTCCAAAACTCGTGAAGCACTTAATCACATCAATTTCAGTCAGATTTACGAATCTCAAGTTGGCAAACTTGAAATCTTTATGCACCTTCAAGATGATGGGAATGAAGGGAACTCGTCATAATCGGAGGTTATATACCAAAATGAGTTGAAGAACTGGACTTACAACCTCAAAAAAACTTGTTTGATAATCTAAGAAAAGTTATTGAGCTCAGTTTCAGGGAGAGGTTGGAAACCCTCTTAAAAAGCACGAAGGTCTTCCTACAGAGGAATCATAACTGCCCTTATTACCTTTGCCCATTCATCCAGTAAGTTTGCAGCGGCAGTTTCAGTCCCCCCAAGCTTACCATGAACTCGACAACATCATGCATGAAACATTTGATGAGCACCAAACAATACAAGATGATGTTTTCCGTCTGTTGAGTCAATTGAACGATAAAACAATCATTATTCTGTTTAAAGCTTTGAAGATTTCTTGCAAGAAGCTTCGATTAATCTTGCCTAAAATGAGTAGAGTAATCACAAATAAACACCCTACTTTTGCGATTTCATATTACGATGAAGATCATACATCAAATAGATTTGTCTAGTAAAATAATGAAGATCGCGAATACGATTCTCATCGCTCTGATCACTTCACGATAATTTCACCCTACGCATATACACCATGACAGTTGATTTAGATAAATATGTCAAACCTGGTAAGGACTACTACCTTGCGTTGGGACTCGAAGGTTCTGCAAACAAGCTCGGTGTAGGGATCATTAAACATAATACAGGTCAATTATCTATGGATAATAGAGCTGAGGTGCTCTCCAATGTCAGAGATACATATATCACTCCACCTGGCGAAGGGTTTTTACCGCGAGATACTGCTAGACATCACCGTAACTGGGTGGTGAGAATCATCAAAAAGGCCTTGTCTGATGCTGGAGTAAAAGGAACAGATCTTGATTGTATTTGCTTCACTCAAGGCCCCGGTATGGGAGCCCCATTGCAAAGTGTTGTAATTGCGGCAAGAACTCTCGCTCAGCTTTGGGACTTGCCAATGGTAGGTGTAAACCATTGTGTGGGACATATTGAAATGGGAAGAGAAATAACAGGTGCTCAGAATCCAGTAGTTTTATATGTAAGTGGAGGTAATACTCAAATTATTGCTTATTCAAAACAAAGATACAGAATTTTCGGCGAAACTTTGGATATAGCCATTGGTAATTGTTTAGATAGATTTGCTAGAGTATTAAAGATTTCTAATGATCCAGCTCCTGGTTATAATATCGAACAAATGGCCAAAAAGGGGAAACATTTGGTTGATTTACCTTATACGGTTAAAGGTATGGATTTATCCATGTCAGGTATTTTACAATATATCGAAGTTCTAGCCAAAGATTTGTTCTCCCCAAATCCTAAAAAGAACAAGAATTTAATAGATAACGAACTGGGGGAGTTGATAACACCAGAAGACCTTTGCTTCTCACTTCAAGAATGGTTATTTTCAATGTTGGTGGAAATTACAGAAAGGGCCATGGCACATGTGCAAAGTAATCAAGTATTAATTGTAGGTGGTGTAGGTGCAAATGAAAGATTACAAGAGATGATGGAATTGATGGTCAAAGATCGTAAAAATGGATCCATCCATGCAACAGATGAAAGATTTTGTATTGATAATGGAATCATGATTGCTCATGCTGGTTTACTTAGTTATAGAATGGGACAAACAAATAAATTACAAGATACAGTGTGTACTCAAAGATTCCGAACTGATGAAGTCTGGGTTAATTGGAGGGATGATTAATATATATATATATATATATTTATAGTACAATTCTTTTATTGACAGGTTATAGGTTGAGATTAATTTCTCATGGTAACGAGTCAAATATCATTACAATCATTAAAGGCTTGACGGTTTTAAACTACCCTAAGAGTCAGATACGGGTTGGACATTGATCAGTTATATTGACGCAATAATTCATCAATATAACCAGAATCTTCCCATTGACAATCTCTCAACAAACTAGCGAGCTTTCTATACTGAGTTTTGTCCCATTTTTTTGCCGTTTTGTAATCGTAATTTACGGCATCTTGGGCATTTTCGGATTTCACGAATTCAACTTTTGCTGCTCTATACTTCCCAAGCGGTGATGTTTCTTGTATCAGCGAAATATCACCGAACAAACTCATTATGTCTTTGAGAATATCCAAATTGAATTTACCCTCTAATTCAGGTCTATGCTTCCATTGAACAACCACAGTGGACAGGAATATGTTCACCGTTTCTAATGGTATATCTTTGTACGACACGTAGCCAAAATTTTTTCCGCCTTTAGCCTGAAGTTGTCGCCTTCTCTTTGATCCATCTTCACGAAGCTTCTCAATAACGTTTGCTTGTGAGACATTATTATAAACATCAGTTGCATTGAATGTTGATGCTCTTTCAGCTTTCAAAAGCTGTTCTTTCAAGTTTCTTGTGTGTTCGTCTAGGGCATCCAGTCTTTGTTTTTGATGTAGTTTATATGCTCTTATTTCATCATAATCATGTCTAGTTTTATCATCACTTAAAATCAGATACGCAGCTGAAAGAAGTTGAAATTTCTGTGCTGCCAGGGGATCTGGGTTTTTATCAGGATGGTATAGAAGAGCTATACGTCTATATTGCCTTCTGATGACATCCACAGATGCAGAAGGTGAAACCTCGAGGAATTCGTAAAGATCAAGATCTCCTTCAAGTAGTTCCATCGCACAGATTGAGAAACAATATTCAAGTACAGTGAACTAGAGAAAGAAGAAAAAACAACAATTATCGAGAAATAAATGATACAACTTTCAGAGGTTTGGAAGAAAAGAGTATGTTCACAAGAGAATATCCTTTAAAAACCTATGCATTCTAAATGTATACATGATTGTCCACTTGGTGGGTTACTTTAGTTCTTGACGGCCCGTACTCCGTAATTACCTCTAAAAATAGCGTCTCCTTCAGCATATCCTCTACCTAATCCAAAACCAACACCGATCCAGACTGGAAATGCTCTTCTTCTAAAAAATATAATAGATGCTAAAACACCACCTCCGAATCCTAATCCGGTCTTAATAAGTGTGTTAGACAAAACGACGTCCCACTATATTGTTAGTATCAATTGAGTGAATCCTGCTTTATTATAATACATACCTTGTCGTTCAATAAGTTCTGGGATGGGGCTAATATTTTTTGTTCAGACATCTATTTTGTTAGTGAAAAATTTGGGGAAAAAACTAGCAATATCAGAAACCGGGGAAATACTTGTTTTCCTCGGGTTCTTATGGACATGGCCACAGAATGACCACCCATTGATACTATTCCAATGATATCAACATACCTTATATATAATGTTTATAAAGAAAGAACTTATTCAATATAACTTTCACAACGGTGATTCTTGATTCTTGAGAATATGGTTGGTCGAGCGTAAATCGAGTGGGCCGGGCACTCCCCTTAATATGTCTGGGTGTCTGGGTCTCAATATAGGTTATCTTGAAACAGCCACTTAAAATACTTGGAAATAAAACTCGTACCAGTTATGGATTACAGAATCATATTCCAGCATGTTTAGCAATATAATCATGCATTTTGTAAGAAACCACTTGGAAGAAACTACAATTTCTTTGAAATTCTTTTGGCAGCCAAAAAAATAAGAGCGATAATTCGAAAACAAAAAAATTGATTTTGCCCAGGATCGAACTGGGGACGTTCTGCGTGTTAAGCAGATGCCATAACCGACTAGACCACAAAACCAACTTGTAAGTTTTCCAGGAGTGAGAAGCTCAAGGCAACTTTCTAAATTTTAAAATTTTTTTTTTTTCATGTTTGGCATCTTTCCAGGCCAGATAAGGTGAAAAGAATGCTCAAATACTTTTGAGAAAACTCTTAAGTATTATATGGGACAAAAAATTTTTTATCGAAGGCATTTAAGTCAAGAGAAACGGTCGTTTGTTCCTTCAGACCGCCAGAAACTTCAAGAGTTGGTGTCTGCAAAAATTCTTTTCAATCACGGCAAATATTCAATAGACCGGTTGATCAGTGATACTCGTTTATCAAAGAATATCCAACCTCCCAGCAATAAATGTGACTATGGCCAAAACCATTTTCGACTTCGATCTATGTTTTCAGAGGAAGCGATAATTATTTCCCTCCTACTATGTGGAATTGCAAAACGATAACATATCTGTTGTCCCCTTTACCGAGTTCCCCTCTCCTACACTCGGGATATAGATGAGCTAAATATGTTCCTTCTATTGTCGTTGAAATCTACATTGATTAGAGTAATGAAGCATCCGTATTCATTTTTCGCAGCCATTTTCTTCACAATTTATATTTCTTAAATTACACAATATACATTAGATTGACTACAACACTCCTTACATGCCCAAAAAGAACCTGGGGATCCAATCTCAAAGGTGTTCCCCTTTGATGACTAGCATCTATTAAAATCTCAATGACCCAACATCATTACTCACTCAAAACTCTATACCTAAATTATCATTAGCCAACCCGTTCAATCTATCAAACATCTCATGAATGTTTGAGAAATTCAAGAGAGAATCAAGATCATTATCGCCCTCTGTGAATTTATTGAATGTTTGCATATTCTCTTTATAATGCATTTGATTAACCGTCTTCATTAAGCGCTCTTGACCAAACAAATCCACTTTAGAGCCAGAATTTGGCGACATTTGATGACTACGAGTACTGTTGACTTGAGCAAGCAATTTTTCAAACGCTTCACCATATTGAGCGGAAGTTGGATCTCTAGCGGAAAGAAGCACCAAAGTCGTTGAACAGCTCCTCAACGCCTCACTTACTTCAAAATCCCACCTTATCTTACCCGAGAACAAGCCATAGACTAGTGTAATACCACTCAAAAAAATTGTCTGTAAACTGATAATTGAAAGACGATTTTTGAGACTAACGCTGTCGTGAATCCGCCTGTTGATCTTGCAAATATTGATCGAACTATTAATACATTCGATAAACAAAGGGTCATCGGCTTCTAAATCAAAAGCAAATGGAATCAATAAAGATCTAATTTGCTTGTTGAATAGATATAAGCAATAATCATATTCGAAAGTTGTTAGAAACGAAGGAAGGCTACTAATCCAATCCTTCATTTTAGCCTGCAAATTAAAAATCAATTCTCTTGGGATCTCCTCGAATTGCTTATCTACTCGATACAACGAGCTATGAATAATACTATCTATTTTCCGTAATTTGAAATAAAGGATTGCAATCGTCATCGAGGTCCTCTTATTCTCTGGTTTTGCAAAAGTAACGAAATTTTCATGATTATGCTGTGGATAAGTAAGATAGAATTCATTTTTGATCAAGTCAATATCAGTGACCAGCTCATCTAAATCTATGGGTAAATCTGAATCAATATCTCGATCACTTATTGAGAATGGTCTACCAAAAGCCGAACTGATGATTCTTTCAAGTGAATAAACGCACCAGAAAGTCCTACTTCTTATCAAGTAATCGACTGGTTCAGCTACAAATGCCAGTATGTTTCGACGATGAAGGCCCAAATCAATACATAATCGTAGAGCACTCCCAATCAAATACCAGATCGCTACTCCACTAGGTTTACGTAACTTATAAATCACCAACAAAAGAATTGAATGAATACTGGATAAATCCGAATCAATCACCAGATCTAAATCTTTAATGGCATAGTTATACAAATAATGATGATTTGAAAGGGTCAAATCCCGAGGCAGATGTTTTAAATATGCTCCTATTGCATAAATCATAAGTAATGTAAATCTTTCAATCTTTTCCCCGTACATAATATAGTTTTTCTTCTCGTGCAAAGCTCGTATATGAGAGATTTGAAGAAAAGGATATTTAGAATGAATAAGACTAGTATAATTATCCAAATAATAACTCGTCAATTGCTCATCAGCAAGAATCCTTTCCACCATAGGATAGGTATCTTCCTTAACTAGCTGGTCCGTCTGATTTTGCTCTCTTGTATCTAAATCTTGATACAAATGATTTTCAATCAGCCTTGCCATATTCAACCCAGAGAATCCCACGTAATGAGCTTTATCATCATCTTTTAATGGAATTAAAGCAGCATAATCAACCAAACTTTTCCCAACTTGGCGATTTTCAACGTCTCTCCTATTTTCACTTTGCTCAAGTTGTGCTTCTAAAAATTCAATCCTTTGCTTTAATGACTTTAAATGCTCAGGAGTAACAGGAATGTTGTATTTACACTCGGAAGAACTCTTAACACAGTTTGAACAAGCTGTTCCTTTAGCATGGTCTCCATCACATTTCCTTTTAGAGGACTTGCATCGCACACATGCAATTGTATTTTTGACTGCCATGAGATAAGAAATTAATTTTTCTTGAAAATGCTGCAAAAAAGATATGAGATAATGTGAGTCAATAGTACACAAGATATGAGATGAAAAACTCGGTGTCCATATAAATACCATATGCTTACTATATAGGTAAAATGTGCTTAATGCATAATATCTGTATGAGACTTACCAAAAAAACCCCATCATTATCACAATCATACTACCTGGCTGGTAATCTCACTTAGTCCGCCATAATCTGCTTTCGCATCCACTGAAAAATTCAACATGTTCAACTTAATCACACGGGCCCAAGCTGTATCTAATTTTGCAATTACTTGTACCGGTATTATCACAGCATTGATAGTTGCTTCCACAATCTTCCAATTGGTTTCTGTCGATGCTTGGAATATATCTTCAACTTCAATTAATAACATTCAAGCTTCAGGTCTGTTAAAAGGCTCGTTTCAATACGGTGCAAAAAATGGTAAACCCAAAGAGAATTCAATGATAAAATTTGATCTCGAGTCAGATTTAACTCCCTTATTCAATTGGAATACTAAACAAATCTTTGTATATTTAACTGCTGAATATCCTGGTAAAAGTGCCGAATCGTCAAATAAAGTAACTTATTGGGATAAGATTATAACATCAAAAGATGATGCGGTGTTATCATTGAGAAATCAAAGAGCTAAATATAGTGTATGGGATGTTGAAAATTCATTTAGACAAAGAGATGCTATATTAAAATTAGAATGGAATATTCAACCTCATATAGGTCCATTATTATATGGAGAAACCACTGCTTCAAGTCCATTTACGTTTGCTGAAGTTAAAAAACCGAAAAAAGCTGATGTATAAAATGTGTAATTATGCTCGTATATACATGAATAAATAGTTCTATGTAAGATCGTTATGTGGTTGAGCCCATTGATGACTAAATGTTCTATAAATTGCTCGATTAGTTCGGTGTTGTCTCTCTCTATATGTTTCAAGTTTATCTCTTGGAGGTGCAACAATTTTATCGACCTTGTTTCTGAATCTTTGGAATCTTTGAGCCATTTCATACTCAAGGAAAATCCCATCAACTGCATTGGGGTATTTGTCCATAAGTGGGAATAGCTTTTCGTTAGTATCACCCTTCATGCGATTTATATAATAATACAATCTTTTAGCTAATCTCCTTGGTAGTCTGTCTTGAGAGCTCAATTGAATCTCTGGAGCGAAGAGCAATTCTGGTTTAGATAGAACGTAATTGTAGTTCCATCTTCTGTACAGACTAAATCTGGTCTTAAAGTATTTCAATGTCTCTTGTAACTCCAGTTGAAAACTATAACCTTGAAATTCGATTCTCAATTTATCCAAATCTTTAATCTCGTAAAATTCATTAAACATTTGATAGAGTTGTTCAAGTCTTGACTTTGGGAGTATTTCAGCTTTTTCAGTGATGAAAACTTTGTACAAAAATTGTAGCTTTCTAAACAATACTTGCTCATTCAAATTGGTGTCGATCATGTGTTCGTCTACTATGTACAAGATTTGATCTAATGATTGTTCTGGAATCTCCATCAACTTGTTAGTAAGGGACATGTAATCACGTCCATTCAACTTCATGTGCTTTTCTCGAACCGTCTTCAGAAGTGAAAGAAATGTGGTTGGTTGAGTACGCTCCTGTTGCAAGATTTTAAGATACAAATGCATCAAATCACTAAAATCGATTTGAATTCTCTTAGGAATATTTAGTTGGAAATCATAATCAAAAGCGAAAGGATATTCTTCAATAAACTTTGAGATGATAGAATTCAACTCGTTTATACCATTCGAAATCAAGCTTTTGGCCATATGAAGATTCCCGATAGAGTCATATAAGGAACTCATTTCCTTGTGAATGCTTAATCGAACTTGGCTCTTCATTTGACCATCGAGTCTTTCACGTAACTGACCCAAGAATTCAACCATAAATTCAGCCTTTTCGGTTTGTGTGCCGGGAGTTTGTTCAATAAAATTATTTACAAGAGAACATAACTGAACCGTACTGACTGTTGTCAATCTGGCCTTTGTAGCTGAGTTGAGCTTTGATTCTTGGATATATGATAACATACCCGGAATTTTGAAACCATACATCTCCAATACCAATTCCAATAATTTCTGAGAATTGTGAAAGCTCTTTCTACTGTGTTTATCGAGGAAAAGTACTGATTTCATAAGAAGACTATAGGTTGCAACTGATACCTGAACATTGGACTCAACCATTTCTCTGTACATCAGAATCACCTTTTGATGCAAATCAGTTTTATCGGAACTCGAATAGTGTTTAAGAAATGGAAGAAATTGATTTTCGGTTAACCAACCTATCCTTTTACTCTCTTCAAGGTATTTATCAGCATCTTTAACGAGATTTCTAGATACGTTGAGTCTTATTAATTCGCCGAACAATTGATCCACCTTGTATTCGGTATAGTTGCCATTTTCTATCCTCTTCAAAACGTTTTCCCGTCTTTGGTGTATGTAAAAATTTTGTTTAAAATCAGTCCTGTATTTCAACCAGATTCTATAATTCATCAATTGAGTAGCCAAAAGGGCCAGGTTTGTGAATGGAGTGACTGATTCATGATTTGCTTCAGTGATTAGATCTTCAGCTATTTCATGCTGATTGAATCGAATATAGGCTTTTATCAATGCGATATACACCCCTTCTGTGAGTAAACCATTCTTACGGCAATAGTCTTCTATGTATCTTATATCTTTTAATGCGTATTCTTCGGATAAATAATTAATTATATCAATTATAATTGAATCATCAAGAATAACGACATTTTCTTGCCGTTGCCTATCGATTGATTTTTCGAAAAAATCAAGTACATCTCGCTTATTTGATGAACTTAAATGAACCTTGAATAGAAGTTGATAAAGTTGAGAAGCAGTCAAGTCATGATCAGACATCGAAGGGGCATCCTCTAAATATCTTTCAAAGGTAACTTTAGCTAACTCGAAATTCCTATTGGTTATGTGGCATCTAATAATTGCCGCATATATGCTTGGGGTTGGTTGGATATTTCTCTTTTGCATCTGAGCATAAAGTCTATCTATATCATTTTGAGCTCCAGTTGGCGCTACCGCATTCATTACGATGGAATAATGTATAGCGTAAGGAAGTTGACCTTGTCCATACATAGCTTCAAATTGACTTTGTAAAGTCTTCCAATCACTCTTAGCTTCACTAACCCTTAATAAATAGCCTAGTTGATCCTCATGATAAAGATCAGAATTATTTTTACTTATAGCTACAACTGTATCATATTGTCTAGTTTTCCAAAGTCCATGCATTGTGTAAGTTAAATCTTTTGAAGATAATGGATAAATTGATCGATTAACCCACTTGAAATTCCAGATCCTGTGGGTATAAAATGGAGACTTATCGCTAGAGACTTTGATTAAGGAAGACAAAAAGTCTGAAACTCGAGAATTTGCAACGTTGACGAAAGTCTGACGGAATAACTCTTCCAATCTCCCAATTCCTCCATCATCTTGACAATAATGTTTTATGATATTAACCAATGCTTTATCGTACAGAGGATCCAAGTTGAAATCGCCATTCTCGAGTTTGTCAACGTACTTCAAAAACTGGGCCACCATTTCATCTTCAAATCCTTCACTATTTCGTAAGGTTGTTCGTATAAATACAGATAGAAGAGTCCGTTTTTCAAGCTTATCATTGGTGCCATTCAAGAACTTCATTACTGACAAATGATTATGAGTGGTAGAGCCTGATTTATCGAAAGAAAACTCCAAAGTGCTAGCTAAAGTATCACACCATTCTAAATTGATCAACGAATGATGACCTAGTAATGGCTCTATAAGAGATTGATAAGCATCAAACTGTCGAAGATTCATCATTGAATGAACAAATATATCCCTTTTAGAAGCCAACCGCTTTTGAAGTTGTTCATTAACTGAAGTAGCAAATGCTGCATGCCAGATCTCACAAGCGAGTAAAAATTGACTATCAACATCATCATAATCCGATTCAGCTGTTACGTGATCTAGAATATTATAAAAAAGGGTATAAGTGCTTATTTCATCTTTAACCGACAATTTTTGGGATTTGATTTGTGATAATAATGAACCTCTTGCTTTATCATCATTAATGAGTTTTGAAATATGGCCTGTTTCTCGATTGAGATTGTACTGAGGTAGAACTTTCAAGGGTTGAGCGAGTCTTTTTGTGGTTTTGAAACGGATGATATTTAAGGGATGTAGATTGAGTGTCGGTAAGGCTCTATATAGGCCATTTATTCGTAGGGGGATCTTCATGGGGATATTGTGGTATGGTGGTTGAAAAATTGATGCGATGCGAGATGAGAGTACCGCGAGGTGGTTTTAGGTTTAGGAGCTGACTGTGCTTAGTGGTCTAGCTCTAGGTGCTGGATTAGGGGTAGAGATAGCAGCGGTAAACTTAGTGGAGACGATATACGCAGGGTTGGTGGCCTAAAGCGTTGCTAAAGCATCGCTTCAGCTGCATCTACAGTATCTACATTGACATCAAGACAGCAGATCATCAGAGTCATTAAATCAGTTTTTTTGTTTTGTAGTCAATGAAGCAGAAACTCCTCGTACAGTGTGAATATAAAAAGATCATCATATAATCTGCCATAGTCAAGAATATCACTATAAATATATAATATAATCTAATTAAATGTTAGTAAAAAATAATTTTTCATTCCTCATTAATCAACCATTCATCAACTATATTCACCAATGATTCAAAATTTTGTACACAGAATCACGACTCCTCTCCATATTGTACAAAAGAGGGATGAATATTAGAATATGTCCGCCCGGTCGAATATTTTAATCATTGAATTTTGGTATTACATACCTGAAAGTTAGTATAAATTAAAAAAAAAAGTGCTCATACAAGGCTGAAACTTAACGATAATGCATTTGTCAACCCGGAGAATTCAGTTGGAACAATTGGTAAAAGCAAATAATCATAGCACAATTAATTAACATACATTATATAATTATATTGATATTTTAACTGGTGAGAAATGGGAAGAAAATTTTCAGCGAACTGGCTTTATATATACTGATGAGGTGAGGGACACGACCTATTTATGTCTTACATACTTATTTAACCTCAATTCTTATCACTCTTATATTCTAATATTCTTACATTCCTACATCCTTATATTCTTACATTCTTATATTCCTACATTCTTATAATTTTATATTCCTACACTCCTACTATCCTACATCCTTGTATCCTACTTCTCATACACCTAAATATCTAACTACCGGCCTCTATCTACACACTGATGCCAAAGAAGCACACCTTTACCGCAACCGTAAACCCTAAATGTGCAACCCCAAGTAATGCCAAAAGTATCATATGAAGTTTTTTACTTTGATCAAGATCTTCGTGAATCAGCATCGAGTTTCTCTCCAATACTGGGGAAATCTTACTCAAATTACTCAATCCAGTAATGATCCCACTCGTTAATACAATTATCCATTCAAGTACATTAAGTAAAGTATGATGCTTTTCATTACTGATCAAAATAACAATCAAGAAATTGATCACCGTGATTGGTAACCACAAAATATTGGTATATCCATAGATGGAGATAACTTTAGTTAACGAGAGTCTAACCGGGAATTTCAATACCCATGAAGTACCGGCGTATAATAAGAATGGAACTAAAAGATTATAACCATAAAACAAACTGATTGAAACCGTCAACAAATCAAAATCATATTCATACTTACTCTCCTTCTTCAGCAGGTGTAACCAATGGGATAAAAGATTGGAGCCAGTTGCACTGACAAACATGAGAAATATTAACGTTCCAGTGATCCAAAAAAATCCATACAATTCGGTGACATCGTCTTCATTATCATGGACTGGTGATGACGACTTGTTGATGGGGTTCAATGCTTGTTTTATTTTGGTGAAAAAGTCTTCAGTATTTAAATCAAAATACCGACTGTAAAAGCTCATTTTGAACATATGAGTATTGGGAATTTGAGGTTTGACAACTGGAGGTTGACTGGTTTGTGGTTGAGGTTGAGAGTCCTGATCAATTAGATCTGGTGCCCCCTACTTGTTAGTTAATTGATAATGATAATAATCGATTTACATACATTTGCTATACTACTATATTGGTTTGACATTGAGTGAAAAAAATTGGAATTTCCATGCGACTAGCTGGGAAATCCTCCTCTAAAAAATCTGCCAGAAATCAGGGATTTTGAAATGACAGATTTCTTACGATCTATATTCTGGACTACCCAGTCATCTGAAACCTCGGATGTCGATGACAAATCGCTATTCTCTTGAGTTACTTCTTCTTGTATAGGCGCATGCTGTGGTTGGCCCGCATTGAGGTGGGCCCCATTGCCAGTATCTTCCCAATCGTCGGAGAAAAAAGTTTCATTGGAATTGGTGATGTAGCTTGGGTTAAAACTTGATTGACGGGGGGCTGGAGCTCTATTTAAAGGACGGGGTGGGTCAATAGCACTATTTTGAGTAATATGACTAGTGGCTGCAAAATCTGGCTGATAAGCGTTGATTACATCTTCAAGAGAGTCACTTTTGACTGGAGAAATGTATGGCTGGGGAAAAGATACGCCGGTGTCATTGGTTTTAATTAAAGTCATTGGGGCTAAACTTTCTCTATTTTCTCCCGATGCTACGACATTTATTGGACTTGTAGACGGATTTCCTGATCCAGAAGCAGAATTTGTATTATGAGACCCACCTGAAATTTGGCTAACAATCAAATTCGGCAGAGGTAAAGGCAGTGGAATCAATTCATCACTGCTCTTGGTTTCAGGGAATCTCAGGAATATTATCGACCCCAAAAGGCAACAAACACCTAAAACCAAAAATACGTATCCCTGGATAAGTTTCAATGATGTAGGTAACACAAAGGAAATAATCCCGTTAACTATCCAACCAACACACATACACAATGCTGTACCCTTAGATCTTGAAGCATCGCCAAATAATTCACCTGTATATAGCCAAGTAACTGAAGAAACACATGAAGCATACGCTGATGAAAGGAATAAAAATAATGCAAGAATAGCTGAAGCAGCTTCTCCTTCAACAACAAAATCAAATGGGGAATTACCTGGATCGGTTTCGGTTGCTATACTATATCTAATCAAAGTTGCAAAAATTCCAATAAATGTTGCACCCAAAGCGAACATTCCATAGCATAAATGGTCAACTCTTCTGGCACTATCCAACACGAGAACTGGTAATATTGTCAGCATTCCAACGATTATATGATGAGCTGCTACACATATAAATTGGGTTTCCTCATCTAATCCACACATAATACAGACATAATTATAAAAATATGTAATAATACTGACGCAAGATAATTGCACGAAAACGTGAAGTAAGACACCAATGATAGTAAACTTCAACATTTTTTTCTTGAAAAGATCAGAATAGCTCCTGAATACAATCCTGTTACTTGCAGTGTAAGCTCTAGTGACATAGCCTCTATCAGATTCATCATTTGATGCCCTTTTAAGTGATCTAACTCTATTTAAGCTTTTAGCGGCTTGAATCCATCTAGATTTTGATGCTAACCATTTGGGCAGTTCTGGTAATATAATTGTAAGAATAAGCATCAATAATGCAGGTACACCTTCAATTGCCCAAGTAATCTTGAATGGTAAATAGGAAACAGTGTGCTGTAATAATCTTCCAACAAAAAAAGTTGTGATTGTACCCAAAACGATACTCATATGAAATAATGAAATTGCCGAACCTTTTCTATTTGGGGGGAATATTTCAGAAACATACACGGGTATTAAACTTGTAACAAATCCAATTGAAACACCCTTTATAATTCTCCCAATAATAAGAACGTACATAAATTCCAGAATTACGGCCACAATTGACCCTAAAATCCAAAGCCCATTGGCAACTTGAAAACTCAAAACACACCCAAAATAATCACAAAATGTACCAAATATAACCGATCCAACTTGAAAGTTAGTAAAAATATAAATGTATTGTAAATAATAATACGTACAAACCGCCCCAATTGCGTTACTGGCTGCAAGCATGGTCAGTTCTCTTTTCAAAAGCTTTTCTCCGTAGTAATTCAAAAACACTTCATGAGTCAACCATTCATTAACAGAAGCACTTTCAGTTCCAATGGTAAACCCTGAGATGGCTATAATAGCCAATATCACATATCTATTGTAAGTCTTCATGATAGTTTTTCGCAGCCAATTCTGACACACAAATAGCCTCAGCACTGCGAACCCAATTTTTCAGATAACAGTTACTTATTTGATTAAATCTACCATGGAAATTGATGATGATTATATCAATTTAGATATTGAAGATATCCAACTACCCAATCCTCAAGAATCAGGCCTATATGCCAAAAAGACCCTCCTTTATTCGCCGATTTTTAACAATATTTTTCCCCAGTTTTACGTCTCAACCTCCAATCGCATACGAAATATCAGGAACTTGTCACTTCACGATGATGATCTACAATATATGGCTTTACAAGAAGAAGATTCACAATTCGGGGTGTTCAGTGATGATGAAATGTTATTTGAAGAAGACCGTGAAGTGCCACAGGATGACAATCCCCCCGTCAAACTAGAGACAATTGAAGTCATTGTTAGAAACTCATCGATCTTGGTCGATAATAACCAATTTGCATTCAATACATCTGTGAGAGCTTCATGCATAATACGAGGGATCAAAAATGAGATTATTCAAGAGGAAGACTCGTTATTGGTATCGTTGAAATCGGGGTTCCTATTGCTTATACGGATGTTTTACGTTCCCAAAGACTTTTCTGATTCAGCAGATGAAATCCCCAATCAGAAGCCCGGCCGAAGGTTGGTATTCAAACCGTTTGTGGTCCAATGGTGGGACACTTCGAGTAAACTCCTGACTCCATCTCTATTTACTTCAGGATTCTCTCTTTCAGCTCATTGTACTGGTTTAGCGGTTGTATCAACTTCTGCTTGTGGATCTTTGAGAATATATGCCTGTGATCATACCGAGAATGGGTTGTTTTTCCAAAACCATGAAACGGTTCCGGTTGATGGATCTATACTACATTCGTGCTTTGCTCGTCCCATAAAGGGCAGCGTATTAGATGATCATGTAATGTTTTTGACCTTGCTTTTGACGACAGAGAATAGACTCATTATCAATCTATATAGTTGGACTAGCTCCGAGAAAATCGCTGGAAATCTAACTGTTTCTAAGCTCCCTTTAGATGGTTCTTTCCCCTTGCCGATATTTATCGTTCCATTGGGTAATAATGGCAGTTTTTTATTCGTTCATCCAAATGAATTCGTGATCATCACCGTACATGATATAACTTCTGCAGAGTACAACTTTAATAGGCTCAAATATGATGGAGCTTTCCCCACCAACTTCTACTGTCCCACTACTAATATCGTAAATTCGGATGAGGAAAACTCAGATGAGGTGTTGATATCGACAGACTACGGAACCATTTATTCAATGGTCATAAGTAACGGACAATTCATGTCATTCAAGCCTATAGTGAGGATATCTGACCCAATATCCTTATTCTCGTTCGAAGCCACAGACAAGGGGTATGAATTAATCTACGGAAGTAGCGTGGGCTTAAATAGAAAATTGATTATCGAAGAACTTCTTCCAGATTTGTCCAATGCTGTTATTCCTTATAGTCTGTCATTACTTGAGAACAATTACAGAAATTGGGCTCCTATATTGGATATCACTGTTGTAGATTCCTATAATTCAAAGAACAATTTCCCTAATTCAAAACAGGAGCTTTGGTGTCTATCAGGTATAGGGAAGAGAGCCAGGCTTCTGCAGTTGAGAAGTGGGATTTCAATCACGAGAAGTAGTGATGCTTATCAAAGCTTGAGGAAAGTTGAATCTATGTATCAGGTTGATATTGGGGAGACCTCCTTTGTAGTATGTTCTCTACCTTTTGAGACTGTACTTTTAGAGATTCAAATTAACGAAGACGATGAAGAAGAACTCGTTGAAGTAGATGATGCGGCACTAGTATTGGATAACCCAACAATAGTTTCAAAAAAAGTCACAGATGACCTCATGGTTCAAGTCACCGCAAAATCGGTGATTCTCACTTCTTTGGAAGAGATTATCACGTCTAAAGAAATAGAGTCCGGATGGATTGTCTTGAGTGATGTTAAGGAAAACATTGTTGCCACAGTGTCAGTTGAAGACAGAAATGACGACTCTGTTCCTTTCTATACCGTACGAATTTTGGAGCTTGGAGATACTGAAATCAAGGACAAGTCCTCCATGTCTTTGCTCGACGAAATCTCTCTAATTAAACTAGTGGAAGTTAAGAATAATTCAGTGGTTATAATAGGTGGGTATGACGCTCAAGGTTCTTGGTACATCGATTTCTACAACCTGAAGGACCTTAGCAAACTCTTTAGTTTGAAATCTCCAGATCAGAATCAAGCCGACGAAATGGATTTGAATCAATGTATTCTGGTACCTTCTGACGTCTATGTGGAT
Source organism: Yamadazyma diddensiae (assembly GCA_030563465.1). Lineage (NCBI taxonomy): Eukaryota > Fungi > Ascomycota > Pichiomycetes > Serinales > Debaryomycetaceae > Yamadazyma > Yamadazyma diddensiae. The sequence goes on from JAJMIX010000001.1 coordinate 21,751, forward strand.
CAGAATAAGTTGTTTGTTGGTACTAAATCTGGTACCTTATTCGTGTTTGAGTTTTCAGATACAGAATTTGTATTTAAAAAACGACTCAGGTTGAGTGACGTGGGAATCGAATTCTATTCTGTAGGATCTGGCTTATTAGCTTGTTGTGGATCCTTGTGGTACATTGACTTATCTGGACCTATAATACCAAAGCCAGTTCTCCTTGACGAGAGAAGCGACAAACCTGTAAAAGCTGTTCTCCCCATAAAAATCGGTAACAGGAAAAATGGTGATATCCCTCTCTTAATTACAAGGGACGAAGGATTATCATTTTTCTGGCTATCTACGTCCTCGGATGCTGTTATCAGGCAAATAAATCTTGGAGATTCTGCCAAAAAAGTCATTTATCTTCCTCATTTGCATATCTTTGCAATAACTTCTGCATCAAAAGACAGAACTGCAAGATTGAGGTACGTTGATAGAAGAAGCTACAAACTTCTTTCTCATAGAGAGCAAAACTCTAAAAACAAGAAGTACGAGAATGGTGAAGCGATGTTTGAAGAAGATGAAATGCCGCTCTCGGTAAAAGTATGGTCTTTAGACAAAATTGGAAGAGTGTCAAAAAAGTTATTAGTAGGATGCTCCAAAGGTGTAAGCGGTGGAAGTTTCAAAATTCTTGATATCACCAAAGTCATGGGCCACGATAACAAGCCACAGATCGTAGTAACTCAATTGAACTACTTTGATCTCCCAGGCCCTATAAACTGCGTTGAACAAGTCGATTCACACATCATTTTCTCTTGTGGGAAATCAGTCTATTCAACCTCATATAATCTTGAAGAAAAACGGTTAAATCCAGTTTCCTCATTGTTATCGCTTACGAGTGACATAACATCTATAAGTGTGGATGATGATAAATTGATCACAATCACCACCAAGCTTGATTCTATCTACCAGTTCCATTTTGAGCTGGATGGCTCTCTGAATCAAATTTTACGACTCCATGCCAGAGATCCATCACCCAAATCTGTAGTGAATCATGCAACTATGAATTCCAAAGTTGTAATAGGTGATAAAGTTCATTCAAACGTTATAGTGATGGATAAGCTTAACACTAATTTATCTCCGGTGGTGAGGTTCAAGACATCGGGTGTTCCAAGAGTTTTCGTTGGAGATTTCAGCCCATATTGGTTAGATTCTGATGCAAGTCCATCGATTATAGCCGTGACCGTTGATGGAGAGGTTACTCTTTTTAAACAGATTGACCCCAACACAGAAGAGTATGAAAACCTTAAAGTTTCCATTCCCACAAAACCCAATCCATCTGGGGAATTGGAATTCTCTACAGAGAGATGGGATATTGCATTCATTGATAAAGTTGCCGGAAAAGGTTTCAAATCAATAAATAAACCATATTTCCGTAATAGAGATAACAAAAAGAAGATTATCGATTATGATTTAGAGGAAATTTCTAAAAATTGTGACTCGTATATTTCATTATAGGTCCTAGATGCTATTGTATAATAATTTAAATGCTAATTTAACTGCCATCTTTTGAATCTTCAGATGAGCTCTTCTCTATTGAATCGACTTCAAATGGAGGTTTCTTTCTTAATCTTTCTTGTCTATATTTAGATGCTGCTGATTGTCGTTGGGAATCTTCCGATTCCCCAGCACCCCTTAATTCTTGAAGTAAATTCCTAGCTCTATTGCCAATTTGATCTTCGTTTCCATTTTGACCATTTTCTTCGCCAACTTCATTTGATCCCAGTTTTTGAGTATCAATTTCACGAACATCCGGACTTGGTGATAGACTCTTGTCATCATCTATGGCTTCAAGTTCAGATCCCGATTTATTCTTTCTACTAGATTCTAATAAATGCTTCCGCATAATAGCTCGTTTACGAGCAGAAGATGGTTCACCCTTCGCAGGTCCTGCTGCTTTCAATTTCTCCAATAAAGAGTCCATGACATCGTTGTCATTACCAGATTCTTCTGGTGTCTTAGTCGGGGTCTTTCGTTGTTGAGCTTCAAGGAGTTTCTTTCTCTGTTCATACAATCTAAGTTCTTCTTCACGTTTAATGTTATCGGTTTGAGCCTTCTTAAAATCACCAATGAAATTTGAAAATTTCGAAATGAATGAATTTCTGATAAACGGATCAGAAGAGTCTTCCCCGAAATACGACATCAATTTATCAAACTCCTTGAAAGTATAATAAGATTGATCCTTCAATAATTCACTCTTTCTCTTGGCTTTTGGTAACCCTGGGATTACAACTTTCAAAACTCTATCCTGAGGATGAAATTTAGAAACGTCACTCAAGTTACCTATATCAATTGAACTTTGGACATTCTTAATGGATTGAATATAGTCCCTACAGTCAGTTTGAATACCTTCGATAGAAAATTTAGCAATTTGAATACACAGATTCAATTCTTCCATGAACTGCAAAAGTTCTGGGTATTGTGTACGAATAATTTTCTCCACATAGTGTAAGAAAGTCATACTGTTCTTATCATCTTTCATAAAAGATAATCTTTGAAGTGAGCTTAATTTGAAACCTTGTGCCTGTTTACTAGAATCATTCATATAGTTACCAACAGTCAAGATGATTTCAAAAACACTCTTCAAGTGTTTCGATTGTTTGATACTGTCTACAGCTGTATCAAGAGATCTTAACTTATGAGTCAAATCTTCATAATCTTTCTCATAAGTGGCCATTAATTGAAGAGTCCTAGTTCTGGATTTCCAATAATGTTGTAAGTTATACATCAATTCCAAATATATTCTGTCCGCTCTTTGTAATTCATTTGGATCTTTCTCCGGTTTGGATATCTCACCAGACTTGAAATCTGTAGAATATGGTTCTAGGTTTCTGGCAAGATTATTGGATACTTCAACTACCTCTTCTTTACCAAAGAACTCCAATACTGCATGATTGGTAACCACGTCCTTGTCGCACCTCAATATCTTTGAAATCAATTCTTCATCAGAATAACTATTGAAAGCATGGAGATTAATACCAAACTGTTGAGATATATCTCTAGATAAGAATGTGATCTTGTCGATTTCGTCCTTCTTTTTTGTGGCGATCTTCTTGATTTCTTTGGCCGCAAAAATCAACTCAACTTCATCAAAAATACCTTTGGACATCAAATCATTTGCAAGCGAGTTGGTCTGACTTTCTTTCCAGAAAGAAGATGAAGTGGTGTCGTCGAATTTTTCCCAGTGCAATTGTTTCATCTTCCTCTTTGGCCTTGGGTAATTATCGAATGGAGAAGGAGGAGTTAATTCCCTCACTGGTTCTTGGTCCTTGGTGTACCTTTGACCACCAGTAGGCAAAGGTGGTGGCGGTGGTGGTGCACCTGGAGAGGCAGACTTACCGAGTATTCCAGGAGGCGGAGGTGGTGGTGGAGGTGGTGGTGCACCTCCCATAGATGGAGGTAATGGTGGTGGTGGAGGTGGTGGTGCACCTCCCAAGGATGGAGGCAATGGAGGCGGCGGTGGTGGTGGTGCCCCTCCCATAGATGGAGGTAAAGGAGGTGGAGGCGGTGGTGGAGCGGCTGCAGTTTTCGGAAGATCTACTGACTTTTTTGGACTTTCGGTAGCGTCTTCAAACTTATCACTATCACCACTCTCGCTTTCATCAATAGCACTGACTTTATTGACCTTTGAGCTCAATTCATTCAAGAATTTAGGTGTCATACCAGCAATAGCGTTTCTATTATTATGTTTGTAATCAGTTGTAGGAGCAGTGCCTGAACCCTTCACCACGTCAACATCATCATTAGTAGCGACTTTACCTGTGGCATATTTAGATTCAAGTTTTTCAAGAAGACCACTTCTTGATACTCGTTTACTCTTCCTTTTATCTGCATTGCTGTCTTTGCCCATAGTTCTCAATCTAGATTCCAAGGTAGCTTTCAATCTTTCCACTTCTTCTAGTTCCTCTTGAATCTTTGATTTCATGGCCGAATCCACTTCATTATCTTGGAATGACATAGTATTATCATCATCCATCGAAAAATCTATATTGAAATCTTTGAAATTGGTCTCCAACTCTTTGAGTCTTTCCATGGCCAAGTATTTCTGCCTAGAGAACATGCTTGAACTGTTAAATTTCATTATGTCATTCGATTCGTTTTGCAACGAGGCGAGTTTCTTACGAAGAGAGTCCAATTTTTCAAGATCATCCTCTCTGGCAGCTCTTGGTGGTCCCTTTGGTATAACTTTAGGTAATGGTTCTGGCTCTGGTTCGGATTCCAGTTCAGACTCAGGTTCGGGTTCTGGCTCAGATTCAGATGTTTCCACAGATTCTACAACAGGCTCAACTACGGGATCCTTTGCTTCTTCAGCTTCTGGATCAACATAATTTTCAAACTCTGTCATTTCCAACTCTCTAGCCATATTTTCAATGTCAGCCATTTGATCTCTTAAAGCCCTCAAACGTGAACTTGGTTCAACTTGGGTTCCTAAAGCGGTATTATCCAATTTATACTCGGCTTTCTTCCTATGGATCTGTTTTTGTAATTTTTCCATCAAGTTTTTATTGGTGGTCTGAACCAGCAATGTGGTCTTACCATCACCTCTTCTTGACTCAATTTGAGCATTACTATTCAACATAATTAATAGTTCTCTCATTTCAAGTTCTTGTTCCTGCTTTTCAATCAAATGCTTTCTCTTTAATTCTTCCAAGTCATTGGTCAATTCTCTATTGAGTCTTCTGGTTCTGGTTAAAACCAATTCATGCTCTTTTAAATCATTTGTCAAACTTGTAATCAACCCATCGGCCCCCATTGACAATTGTCTTGACATGTCATCTCTTTCAGCAGTTGCTTCTTCAGCAATTTTTTTGTACAACTTAGCCTCATTCAATGCTTTTCTATACATTTCGTCTGTACTCATACTTGAATATAATCTGTTTATAGCGATCCCCATAGCAGATTCACTATCTGAAGTATGAGCTAATGTAACGTTTTGAACCAACCCGTCGAATAATTTCATACTCCTCACGAGTTCTTCAGAATCATCCTTTTTCTCCTTCTGATTTAAATACAAATGTTGTAAAGCGCTTATAAAAAAACCTTGAGCGTCAGTGTCTTTAATGTTATTCCAAAGGGTATTGATCAAATCATTTGGATCATTGAAATCGATGTTTTTATCAAAATCATCATCTCCTTTGAGTTGGTTTGCGTCTATATCAGCTTTTTCGAGATAATTATTGCATGCTTGATTAAGATTTTCATAATTGATTTCTTGAAATTTTTCAATTAATCTATGTAAACCAGCAGCATTGAATTGAGCTCTCAAATGAATCCTGAGTCGCAAATCAATGGCATGATCAACTATGGTATTGATTAAAACCATCGTTCCTAAACAGTAATCTGATAAATGATTTTCATTATTTGCTGTGTTATTTGCATGGGCAGATTTAAATTCTTCACTTGCTCCAACGAGAGAATTCAAATATTTCCCTCTACCATCAATTGTTTTCTCTACGAGTTTCAACCACAATTCAAATCGTTTATATGATTCTTTGACTGGTGGTTTCCTAACAAGACGTCTTTTACCGATCGATGAACGATTTGATGCATTGTTAACAGATTCGAACTCCAAATATGGTTTGGAGGATATTGTATCAAGAGACCTCAATATTCTATGATATCGACCTTGAGAATCGATTCCATCATCAGAGTCATAATAAGCGATTAAGAAGATCAAGATTTCTCCAACAGTTTTCCTGGTCAAAATACGAGGGCTGAGTAATGAACCAGTTATAGCTTCAACTAACATAGTTATATCAGATTTAATACTTTCAGCTCCCAATTTTTGATTCATCATACATCTTAATGCTAAGACTATGTTGAATTCTTTTTCAAAAATCTCGTCTGTAATATCAGTAAAATCATTCAGATTGATTGTTTCCTGGACTTTCTTCAAATAAGCAGAAGAAAGTACAGCACCTTGACAATCAAATAAAAATTTTCTAACCCAATCGATGGGTTCAGTTCTTAAAGATACCCATAAATCTTTTAATTGATCGGAAGTTATGGTTTTACTTAACAACTTTCTAGTGTAGAATTCAGGAGATGCACCAGCATCTTCACCCTTTTTAATCACTCTTTCATGACGTTTATATTCGGTTAAAGCATCCTGATATATCAACATCCATTTTTTATCAGCTGTATAATTTGACATTTCTTGTCTCGCTTGAGGTGGTAAAGATTTAAAATCTCTCTTTTCCATCAATTCTCTAAACATCCTTTCAATTTCCAATAAAGAAGAGGGTTTTTCTAAATGAAATCCTTTTGGATCATTTGAAATCGTATCTATAGTTGAAGGTATTGATAAGGAAGGTCTAGAAATTATTGAAGTTGCAGTAGATTTTCTTGATAATCCAGCTCCTCCAGTATACCCATTAAAGGTAGCACCACTACTAGTACGATTCAATGAACTATTTACATTTGTCAAAGTTGACATGGAACTGGTGGAAGATCTACCAGATTTATTATCAGATCTAGCGGTTTTGGTGTCATAGGGATTTGGTGGGACTGAATTAGCGGTTGAAATTGAATAAGTTGAAGCATGACGACTGTGATTTGAGCTTGTGATTTGAGAATTGGGTAATATGGAAGAATTGGAGGCATTTCTACGCCCATTCCCACTACCTCCACTCAAAATACTGGCAGAATCAACTGAAGATAATTCACTGGAGCTATCGGTTTTATCCTTATCCCGTTTTCTTAAACTAAATATTGAACCCGATGAAGCCCTTTGCATGTTTTGAGGTTGGCTGTTATAAGAACTATAAGCCTTTGAGTTTTTCAATTCTTCATCAATTTGAGAATTGAAATCGGTGGACCTCTTTCTCATTATCTATATGGACAATGTGGGAGTTTTCAGTGTCGATTGAAAGAAAAAAAAAGGCTTTAAAAAGTAGGATTTTTGGGAGGATTATTGTTTATAGCTTTGGGATTTGTTTGTTATGTATAAATTATTGTTTATGATTAATTAATCCGGACCACTTACTCGAATGTAATGATGGGGCCCTGGTGGTAGTGGTGGTAACTGTCTAAAATTTGACGTTGTAGTTTGCGCGCGCTCGTCTCATCCTGCATTACAAAACGCGTTATGTTAATTATTCTACTTAGAAATTAACTATTCTTCGATTTTTTCTTCGAGCATTTTTAATGTGTCTTCGAGGTCAGCATTTATTTTTTCACTAAATTGTTTAGATTTTGAATTTTTTCTTGTAAGTTGAGGTTCACTAGAATCTTGAAATTCTTCTTCACTTGGCTCTTTTTCATCAAATGTACTTACAAGTCCTGCAACTTTACCTTTTTTCTTTTTTTTTTTGGATTTTTTGGACTTTCCTGTAGAATTCTGCTTAGTTTCGCTGTCTGGCGCAGATGTTTGGGTTTCTTCAAAGTTCTTAGTGGCTTCTTCGCTGGCAGAGGGGTCTGGGTTGTGTTGATCTACAATTGACTTTGAATCTACAAATTCATCTGATTCTGAGTCTTCTTTAGTTGGTTCTGCTGCTGAAGTTTCAGTTGGGGTAGCAGAGGCTTCTGTAGCAGCCTGGGTGTCTGGCTTTGGTAAACCTGGTTCTGTAAAATCTTGGGTCTCTGGCTCTGGCTCTGTTTCAGGCTCTGGTACTTGGACCTCTGGCTCTGTTTCAGGCTCTGGAATTTCTGGCTCTGGCTCTGTTTCAGGCTCTGGTACTTGGACCTCAGCTAAAGACCTTTCAGCTTGAAGCATTTCCAATTCTTCAATTCCCTTTACTGGCTCTTTATCGCTGACCGATTTAATGGCTTCAATCGATTCAACCAGTTGATTATCTTCATTTACCAACAACTTGAAATCATCAACGGTTATGTCGTCAATACTAATCTGATCAAGCTCATTAACATTGTCCCAATATCCAATTTTACTCCAAAAGTTCTTACATCTTATTAGACATAAATTGACATAGACCTTCATAAGTTTATACTCAGTTTGACCTGATGAGAAATCAATCTTATAAAAATTCTTATTCACGAGTCTTAATTTAGCAAAAAAATCACAGATATTCCGTATTTTAACCAAACAATAATGACATAAAGGATAGTTTATAGATTCATTAGACGCTTCCGGATTACTCAATTTCAAATTATGCAATCTAGCGTGTTCTATACTACCATTTCTCGATTCTGAGCAAAATGCACAAGGTGAAGAAAGTCCCCTATCGTTATTGCTGGACTCGGTGATTGTATGGTTAATGCCTTTTATTGGCTCAATTTTGATTTTACCGTCAACAACCAAATTCCAGAATGCTTTCCCCTTCTGCCATCTTGTCAAGAAATTGGTTTGAGGAACAACCACACATGACTCAAATTCTTCAATCCAGATTTTCTTAAACCATTTGTTCAATTTCAAATTATTTAAGTCGTATTGGAAATTTGGGTTAACCAAATCACCGGCAAATTCTTTGAATTCTCTAAAATTTGATAAGTCAAATCTGATAGCTTTCAATTTGGGAGAGAAAATAGGGGTATTGAGGAAATTAGAATCAATATCAGACACCACCTTCAGCGAATAAGTATCAATTTCAGTATTACTTTTCAGTTTTGCTTTAGCTTCTAATTCAATAATTTGTTTTAATTGAACAAGTTCAGTTTGTAAACTTTCAATGATTGCATTTTTTTCATCAATTTCTTCATATAATTTTTTGTTCTTCACCTTGAAATTGTAAGTCTCTCTGGAAGCATCACTGACCATTTTATTAGCTTCATCAAATAAAGAAGCGGTCAAATCTTCAACTTCAGCTTTTAATTTTTTGTTTTCAGAATCCAGAACTTGTTTATCCTTCTCCATTTGAGTGTATTTTTTTGACAATTGAACATACTTTTCATTGACGGTGTTGTATTTTTCATTGGCATCGTTCAAGGTTGAAACTTTTGATTTTAATTGATAATTCTCCTTGTGAAACAGGAAAAGTTTCTCTTCTAATTCCAGTTGTTTTGAAACGGCAGTAACAAGTTTTGTACTTAACAGAGTTATTTCTTCTGTTAATCTATCAGCCAACGATTCTTCTTCCATGGTGTTTCAAATCAGATTGTGCGAAGATGCAAATTACGGGCCTGGCGACGAGGTGGTGGTGGGGTGGTGACAGAGGTGACAGTGGCAGGGGGCAGTGATTACGGATGGTGGTGGTAGTAAAAACATGATGGTGGATGTAGTAAAATCAATAGTATATAGTCTCTACAAGTATATAATCCAACATATTCGCCAACACGTACTCACCACTTAGACTAGGTTTGCTCTTATCTTATCGCGTATTCATGTACCTGTTCAACAGTCCAGTGGGCTACAGTAAAAATCCACTATTTTATGCATCCCATGATCCAAGTCAACGCCACAAGGTATCTGAGCCAATTGAAATCCCCAAAGCTTATATTAAAAGTGCCATATTTCAATTAGTTGCCGAAGAAATCTTAGATAAAATAATTCACCATCTCAATCAAATTGATTCTTTTAAACTTATGTTAACTTGTAAGAAATGGTATCAACTTGTTAAACCCAAATTATATGAGAACATTATCATTGATGCAAATTTTAGTGATTTCAATAAAGAATTTAATTCTTATAAATACCAATATCAACATGAGCATTCTCCTATTAATAGTAAACGATTAACCAGTACATTCATTAAGAGCAAATATAATTTCAAGAAATTTCTTCTGACTTACAATTGTGAACGAATTTGCAGATTTCAGTGTATTTGCTTTCCTGAATCTGTAACTATTTTAGATGTGGAAACCAGTGAATTATTAGTGAATTTTTTCAAGACGGTTTGTGGGTTGAATGAATTGGTGTGGTTACCGGATAATTTCGATTTGAATTTTTTACAGCAGTTAAATGTTCAAAACAATAATCTATTCACTTTAATTGCAAATGTTAAAATGAATCAAGATATACAAATTCTTGGGAATTTTGAATTGGAAAATCTACAGTTGAGTCCGTACATTAAACAGAGTCATTTATTGACAATTGTGAATTCATTTGATATGAGTAATTTACAAGTTTTAAAGTTATCAAAAGTAGATATACATAAAGATAGTACGGTTCCTGATCCTCCAGCTAGTAAATTATTGCAATTAGATTCACATTACGAAATTGCTGATTTACAGTATCTCACTATGCAGCCATTGCACCATTTGCGCAAACTTTCGTTATGTGGGATTTTCATAAACGAGTCAGATTTCCATAAATTGAATGATTCAGTTAATCTACATAATATAGAGAAATTGGAATTACGTTCTATCACCGAATATAAACGGTCTCCTCATCACAGTTTCCTCGTTAAATTATGTCAACATTTACCAAACATTTCGCAGCTTTTCTTAGACTATAGAGAAAGCCATAAAGACAATGTGCCATTTTTTTTGAGTAATATTGGGAAATTGAAAAAATTGGATTTGGTCATTAGAAACAATGAAACAAAACCATTCAAGGAAATTGAATATCAAAAAGCGTTAATGTGTCACTCAGAATTTCTCTACGCTCTTTCGCTTGAAGTCAAGCAAGAAACGGCCCTCACCCATCGTAACGTCCCAGTAAATCTCGGGGCTCTTGACCTCACAAATCTACTTAACCTAAAGTGTCTCAGAATCAACAGTACAAATGAATCAAATAATTTAAGACTTATAAGTAATTTACCATATCTTAAATATCTAGATCTTTTTGGTTTAAAAGCTGGAGGTTCTCCAAATTTAGGTCTTGGAATGGTTCATCCCACGATCTTCGATGAGTGGTTCAAAGTTCAGCATGTAGCGTTGATTTACTTGAAAAATAATCTGAATTTAAAATATGTAAATATTAATGATTGTTTATTTGAATGCGGTCATGAAATTGTGACCCCAAGAGAAGGTATAGATCATTGGTTTAAAGATATGGTAAGAGTTCATGGTATCGACTATGACTGACGCGATTGAGTTTCTCCGAAAAAGGCTCAGAAATGGCTCAAAAAGTGAAGAGATGCGATCAAGAGATGCCCGAGTGTGACAATTACCTTAAAAAGCAATAAATACTAATCATTATCTATTAATCTATTAACCATATTATGACTTATGTACATTAGTCTCTATCATTATTCATTAGCTTAGTTAGTTCTAACAGCGAAACCGAACATAGTTCCAAAAATGGAAAATTCAAATTTTGGTTCGTATTTAACAGATGAGGCTCTGATATCTTTCATGATCATAGCTTCTTTTTCAGCAGCAGTAATTTTAGCCATTTTTATTGTTATTGAATGTGTTATTAATAATTAATTTATAAAGAATTTGGGCCTTATTTATATTTTAGTTCGGTTGCCTGCCTCTGTATAATTCTCGGTCTTACGGACTTGGAATTTCTTTGTTTGGCGCCTTTTTTTTTTTTTTCTCGGAGCGATGCCCCCCACTGCTGGGCTCTTATTCGCTGGAGCTTATGGGGTGTGAGTGGCTGGTTTTCAAGATTCTGAACCAAGTCCGATTCAAGGCTTCGTACCTGTTTAGTAAGTTTCTCTATTAATATACACCCAGCTTCATCTACATTACACAGATTACCGGGATAGAAACACTAGTGGATCGGAAAATTCTGCTCATCCAAAATAACTCAGTGCGGCTCATTTTGACTCATCGGGCAGAGGGAAGAGACAGAAGAGTTTTTTCCGGCCTGGAGAAAAGGAAGCACTATTTATAGAGTTTAGTCTATTGTTATATCAGATCCATTATATGGTCATCTATATTGCTACACTAGCATCACCAAACTGGACCTGGTTGGGGGATTCCCCACTCATTTCCTCGTCTTATTCCCGACTCATTTTCTTGACTCATTTTGATCGTCCCCTCATTTGTTCCCGCAGTCTAATGTCCGCTCAACGGCTGCAAATTACCGCAATAGTGTTGAAAATGGCTCAGATTAATTAAATGTCATGTTTCATTCCTATTAAATCGTCTATATATTATTCATACTTGTTCTGGTTCTCTCTTTTCGGTAGATGAGGTTTCGTATTGATGTTCAACAAATCTTTCTCTAGCGAGTCTTGTAGCATCAACTTCATCATGGTATCTTTCACAAATTTCTTCTAAAGTCTTTCTCTTAGTTTCTGGAACTAACAAAGTAGTAAAGAAACCAATTAACATGAATAAGGCAAAGATTTCCATAACATGAGGTAAGTAACAGTTACGGTCATCAGCAGCACATCCATGGTTAAGTAAAGTATTAGCAATAACAACTGCAACAATAGATCCAACCTTACCAGAGGCAGCGGAAATACCATGAGCAGTAGATCTGTATCTAGTTGGGAAAACTTCACCAGGAGTAATGAAAGTAGTGGTATTAGCACCGAAATTTTGGAAGAATTGTGATAAAACGTACAATGCTAATAAACCTTTTTCACCAATTTTATCGTAAGCAAAACCAATAATACAGAATAAAGCAGTTAAAATAGCAAAGGAACCTAATTGAATTGGTTTTCTACCAATAGTATCGATGGTAGCAATAGAAACCCAGTAACCTGGTAATGAACCAGCACAAATTAAGATCAAATTACCAGCGGCAGTATCGTAGAATTTTTGGTAAATGTTTTCACTTGATGCATAACCAATAGTTTGTAAAATAATGGCAGAATTTAATCCTAAACCATAAAATGCAATATCTAACATAAACCATGAAGCAGCGGTACCAAATAAGATTTTACCATATTTGAATTGACCAAAATGACGAACAAAATCTTTGAATGAAGCTTTAGGAGGAGTTAATGCCTTTAATTCTTCTTCAATGACATCGATATTACCAGATTTTTCTGCCATTTCATCAAGTTCATTAATATCTAATTGATATCTTGGAGATTCAGCAATAGTTAATCTATAATATAAAGCAATAACACCTGGAACACAACCAAATCCAACTAAAATTCTCCACATTTGATCACAAGCTTGTCTACATTGGAAATCACATTCAGCAGCTGATGAGGCATGAATTAAATCATTCTTATAACCAGCAACTAAAATAATAGCGACAATACCAGCTAATAATTGACCAAGACCTTGATTAGAGAAAACTGCTGCCATAATAGCACCTCTCCATTTAGTGGTGGAAAATTCAGATGAAATAATTGAAGATAATGGATAATCACCTCCAATACCAATACCCATAATGATTCTAAAAAATACAAAAATGGCAACGAAATTGACTCCTGGAGATTGACCCAAAGTACATTGAGTAATGGTTGCAGCAATCATCACCATTAATTCAATACCATAGATTTTTTTACGACCAACGGCATCACCTAAATAACCAAAACCAAGTTGTCCAATAACGGTACCAACAGAAGTTGAAAGTTTAATAAGAGTTGCAGTTGAATCAGGTAAAACCCCATCCCAAAAGACATATGATAACATAGTTGTACCTAAATTAATAGCAAAAATATCATAAGAATCAGTTAAGAAACCTACACCGGCAATCATAATCATTTTAATTTGAGTCCATCCAAATCCTGCTTTATCAATTTCTTCTAAAGCTAATCTTCTTCTTTCAACTGGATCTTCAATATGAGCAAACTTTTCAGTATAATCTTTGAAAGCTGTTTTACCACCTTTTCCCATTTTTATTTGTAGTTTATAGTTTGAAAAATTTAAATATAAGGAGATTTTGCCAGCATTTTATATTGCATTAATTCGGGACAGAAAAAATAATTAATTAACGAAAAAAAGAAAAAAAAAAAAAAAAAAACTAATTAATTAATCAAACTGCCCTACCCGTAAATTAGCTTACACACCATGTTCTCTTATAGAAACGGCACCGTGTTTGCTCCGTCTATCTTAATCAGTATATTGAATTTGACTATCGGTTAAATTAAATTGGCAATAATACAATGAATTCTAAGGATGCAGGTGCTTTTAAAAATCCAAAATCTAGCACCTGTCAATCATGCCATCAACCTGTCAAATTACTTTTCTTAACCTCGTGTGAGTTTAACTTCAACTCTTGTTAGTATCAACCGTTGGAATTATGCTTGGCGTCACTCAATTTTGCAACACAAGAAATCTATTTGACAGTTTACGATGGTCTTGGCTCTGTCAAGTTAAACTTGCATTTTACAACTAATTAAGATCGACAAATCCGATAATAACTTCGGTTTTAGCTTTTACGGATATTTCATCATTACTGGCAGAGGCTTTCTACAAGGGGCTTCTATTCAATTCAAATGTTAAGCTTTACAGCACTTAGCACTGAAAACGTGCAATATCCATTGAAAATTCGAATTTATGAACCGTAAAAAAGCAGCTCAAACTTCCTGTTATTCAAGGGTGTAGTGAGCTGATACTGTCGATCTCTGACGATCTATTCATGGACTTTACTTGCTTAACTACATTGTACACTTAGATCTACACGTGTGCAAAGCCTCAGCTGCGAAAAATAAAAAAAAATAAAAAAAAATAGGTCCCACGTTGGTCGGTCTGCGCACTATTCAGGGGACCCACGTTGGCTGGTAAAGACACATGCCAAGAAACGTTTTGAATTTGCTTGGACCGAAGTACCGACTGGTATTGTCGTACGAGTACTCAAGAGTCTAATATTATATTACTACCAGGCGTTTGATAGGTTGGGCCTGGAAAATTATTTATAGTTCTAATTAGATGTGCAAATGATCCGTATTTTTTAATTTTCCCTTGAGGACCCTTTTTAGCCTCTGTGCATATTTAGTCTACCGATACGAGTTACCAATAATTGTTGTTTTTTTTAATAGAAATTTGTGTTTTGTGTATGTTCAATCAGCCTTAGTGACTCTGTAAAGTTGGTTGACTGAAGCTGTTGGAATTTATCAGTATATATGCTAGGTATTGATGATATAAACACGTAGTTCTTTTTCCAATGTACGGCTACAGAAGAGAATTGTATATTGGGTATTATAGTCTCTGGGGGTGGTGCTGAGTGATATACACTTAGTGAAAAATGGGGGGTATATAGGTAAAAGAGAATCCAGATAACTTTTAGCAGTTGTTGAAATATTTTTGCAGAAGGTATTTTTACGAGTTACCGTTTTGAGCGAGGCTTATTTTAAGCGAATGCACCAAGGTAGCCGTTCATTTTACTGAATGTATTATCAAATGTTTTATATTTACAAGATGAAACTTGAAAGTGAACAATTAAGATAGAACAGCATATCTGTTAAAAACAATCTAGAGATTGTACCGATTGTTCCTCTATCTTTTATTGATATCCTTCAATTCTCAGATGAAAGACTTGAGTATGAGTCCACTTACAAAAGGAATGTTCGTTATCCCATGCAATTGTTAAGACCAATCTTTTAAAACCAAAAATGAGTGAAAGTATTTATTGTATTACATACTGTATCAAATTTGAAACTTGATTTTTTATCACTGCATCTATTAAGTTTAACAAATTCTTTAGGTCCGCCAGACGTACGAAATATGGGCTGCAATCTCTATCAAATTCGGGAATTTCAACCCGAGAAAATTTTGGGTATTTTCAGTCGGTGACCGTTGTGGGAATGAAGATCTGATGTAGACATCTCACAACAGGATATTTGAAAGATCGTCGAGCATGCACTCATAACTATTTAGAGTCAATTCCACTGATTCTGGAGCCCTATCGAGCAACTCATCCCAATTCATTCCTGGTGAATTAAGATCCAACACTTCTAATTCATCATTAAGCTCTGGAGTTGATACAAGCCGACAAGCAAGTAATCTCAAGAACTTCAAATGAGGAGGACATATAAGGTGATTAACTACACCTACTTTAGAGAGGGATAGGTATTGTAAAGTTTCGGGGAGTACCAAATTTAATTCACAACAGCCAGAAACCTTTACTGATAAAGACACCAAATTTTTCAAATCGAGTTTTGCTGGTGAATCAGGAGGATAAACTGTGGCAAGCATGTCTACATTTAGCTCCCGTAAATTGGTTCCACCTTGCATTATCATCCAATCACTAGTAAACACACCAGCTCGTAACCGTTTCACCAGATCTGGAAGAACAATTTTTGAAATTCCTGAAGCTTGAATGGTCTCTAGGTTACTAAACTGAGAGAAATCTTCAATGTTTAAATATGTATAATTCCAGTGGTAATTCTCAATCAACGGTGGAAGTCTCCAATCGGATTTACAATCTTCTCTCTCACAAACAGCGGGATGAATAGTTCTAAGGTTTTTCAAGTGTGAGTAATCATGTAGGCAACCCGTACAATTTTTAAGGCTCAAAAATATTAAGGATTCAGGGAATTCAATATCATCAAAACCTGTAAATCCTTGAAGTTCAAGGTATGTTAATTTTTGTGGAATTTTACAGGATAATGTAACGTTAGAATACTCCGATATCATCAGGAGCCCCATCAAATTAGGAGGTAGATTCATAACACAAGCACCGTTCCTCTTAGATCCTAGATAAATTTTGACAAACTGCAAAGTTTCGACCTGGGAAATATCCGCAAATGAAGGTCTAGTGTATTCCAGGAAAAGCAGTAAAAAAATTAGATTTGGAGGTAAACGATAAGTGTCATTCACATCAAAGCCTAATGTATATGTCGGGTCTCCGAATTTTATACTCAAATCCTCCAATTTGGTACAACCTGACATATCTACCTTACCCTTATTAGATTCTAAATTGAGTTTCAAAAGCCTAGGATGATTTATAACCACATCTTTTTCGTATGCAACCAAAGTAAGTTTTTTCAAGAATTCCAACTTTGTAAGTTCATCAAAATCAACATCAACTCTTGTTAATTTCAACTCCTGGATATTTGGAGGTGCACCGAACTTACAATTTTTTAATTCGAGTCTGGTGATGTTGGAGGGAAGACTTGTACTCTGAGTACTACCAAATATACCAAATGGTAAATCCATAAATTTTGGTGGTAACACACGAGCTTCTAATGCTGTATAATTTATACATTTGAATAGCTGCAAAAAACCCGGTTTGCTTTCATATAATTCCTCCAATTGTTCAAAATAGGAAATGTCAATTGTATCTGGAATATATAATGGATGGGTCTCATAGAATTCTATAAGAGATATTGGGCTTGAAAAACTCTTCAGACGGTGAAGCTCTTCAGGTTCTCTCTCATGATCCATTTTGGTATCACTATACCGACTGGACGGCTTGTCATTTTTACTAGTATTTACCCGTTTATAGTAGTACTTGTAGGCTAATGGAGCGAAATACTGGGATTTCAAAAGGGAGTACTGGATATACTCTGGACAGAATCCGATAATTTTATCTATGACCTCGTTTGGTAGAGAGGTTACGTCCATGAGTGTGCTTGAAAATTGACGAAAGAGCGACATCGGCTTAAGAAACAATTGTGACACTTGAGACTACGGGAATTAAATCAGTTACATTGATCTTTTACGGATTATTGACTCGAATCAAATTTATGACTGAAAAGAAATGAATGAATGTTGTTTGGTCGTTCTGATTGAATTCTCGTGGTTTTCCTGTGTAGCTGTATAGCAGCATAACTGTACACAGGTAGACTTTGTGCTCATTTTTCTAGAATTGTCCTGTCATATAAAGGGTACCTATTCATGATTATTTTCAAATAAGTCTTTGTTCTCAATGCTGGAGTAAGGAGTATGGCCTGTAGTCTATGTTTTCTTAAATGTTTTTTAATTGTTTTGAATGTTTCTTGGTCGCTATTCTGAGTTGAGTCATTTTGCCATTTTTTGCAACCGAGAAATTTCAATTCTACCCGGTGTTGTATAAAAGCCCAATTCACCCAGCTTGACAAGTCGACTGCTCTATGAAGTTGTGTTAAATGAAAGTGAAGTTTGAGTATTCTAATGTTTTTACTGCAGGACTTTGGGACCTAACCTAATCTTACCATACTCATTTTGACTTCTATCTGTAATTCTCTTTTAATAGATGTTCAGCGACTCCTTTTGAGTTTTGCGGGAATAAGTACTTACTGATAATTCATCAGGGACTTTGGAAGTCAATAATTGAGATTTACCTATTACCAAAGTTGTCAGGAGCTACGTTTTGTACTAATTTAATGTAATAATCTAAATAAGACTAACAACAGCTAGAACCGCAGCCACAGTCTCTTGGAGTACTAACAACCACTTCCTGCTTAGACAACAGTCACCCCTCTTGGTTTATCTACACTTTTGCATAAGTCTTCCGAACAAGTATCTGATAGAATGTTTTGGGCACCAGAGATTTAAGACCTAGTTGGCTCAATACTTTTTTTTCCTTAAACCACATCATTCGAATGGCATTAAATCAAAGCAGTACAACACTTGAGTTGATAACAATTCCTATCACAATCAATACCATAGCATAATATGACCATACTATGTATCGCAAGTGGCTGCAAAATTCTAAAGTCGTGTCTGAACCTAGAATACCAGGTAACCTAAAAGCTCTTTGAATCAAAAAAGTGACTAAACTCTACTTCAAGCGAACAAACCACTGTCACACAAATTACCACCTATGCCCAGATATCCCCAAATGTTTTATTGTATTTTTACCTGTCAACACTCCGCTCACCAAGTTGGCTGCAACGAATTCTGCGATTACCACACTTTTCATATAACCCTGATACAAACAAAATCTAAAATTAAATATACAAAAAAATAACAAAAAAATAACAAGAAAAGGGAAACGTCAATTGTCCCTAAAAACACCCTAAATACTCTCGTATCATCTCAAACACCATCATCACAACCCAATCAATCTCACTAAAGACCCCCATTCATTCTCGCGAAAAACCTCATGTTGACCACTGCAGTGAAAGAAGTGAAAAAATACGCTTCAGATTGGTATACTGCTGCTATCATAGCCGGGGTGTTCATCCTTTACCTCGAGCTTGCTCCAGCCCATGCTCGCCAGTTTATGATCAACGACCCCAAAATTTCCCATTCTTTTGCTAATCCTCAAATCGTTAACGACACAAAGCTTTACGTGTTGGTGTTTGTGATTCCAGTCCTGTTGATTTCATTAATTTCTTATTTGAAAGCCCCAGCCAAGTTCATCAAACTTGCACATGTAACGATTCTCGGATTGTTTATAAGTTTTGTCATCACCGGGTTTATCACTGATTTACTCAAAATCTGGATCTCAAGACCCAGACCTGATTTCGTCACTCGGTGTATACCTAAGAGTTCGACCCCATTAAACACTTATGTTTCCTTGGAAGTATGTACACAAGAAAACCGGTTTCTTTTAAATGATGGGTTGAAATCTTGTCCTTCAGGTCATTCATCATTATCGATGTCAGGAGCGTTATTCTTTTGTCTTTGGGTGCAAGGACAATTCAAATTATTCCATTCGAAATCGTTATGGAAACAATTATTGGGGTGGTCGTATATTTTGGTGGCGCTTTTCATAGCTATTTCTAGACATATTGATTATAGACATCATGTAGAAGATATAGTATTTGGATTATGTATAGGAGGTATTACCAGTGGGATTATATACTTTAAATATTTCCCTTCGTTGTGGAGTCAGGAGTGTGATTTGGTGTTAGACGAGGTGAATGTGTTGCCACGGTAATTACATTAAGGGGATTCCGATAATTAGTTAGCAATTAGGTCAGGATTTGCCATACCGGCTGGCCTGCTCAGGCTCCCGTGGGTTTCATCAACTGGTTCAACTCCATTAATAGGAAATTATAGTCCATAGATTCAATACCATTTATATTACAATAATTTGGAAAATCATACTTTTTCCCCATCAAATTTCCTAAACTTTTAGCTATTTCTTCACAATTACCAGATTTTATCACCAATTGAACTACTCGATCTTTCCCATCTTTAATACTGTAAACGTATCCACCAAATTGTGGTATCTCTTGTTCACCAGATATATAAATAAATAAAGGAGATTTGTTTAGTCCAGATTTCTTAATTATAATCCTTACCTGAATACCATTTATTTCAATCAGTTCATCAATGTTAAATTCCATCGAGTGAAAAATTTCTACAATGCGAGGTGCTATAGTATAGTGTATATCTATTATTTAATTAAAATACTTTGTCCGTTGAGGAACCCTAATGCAAACTCTATCCTAATAATACTGGTAATACCCAAAAAAATAATCTAAAAAAGAAAAGTAAATATAAACAAAAATCAATCTTGGTTTCATAAAGTCAAATAACGGGTTGAACGTTATTCGATTGAGTCATCACATTAAGTAATTTCAACCAAACTTAAAAATCAAACAAAAACAAAAACAAAGACAAAACTACTTAAAGAATTAGTATTTTAATTCTTTTGGCTTTTCCCAAGTGTTTTCTTGGTTAGTGAAATGACCATAAGAAGCAGTCTTAAAGTAAATTGGTCTAGCTAAATCTAATTGTTTAACAAGAGCACCAGGTCTTAAATCAAAGTTGTTTTTGATGATTTCAACTAATTGATCAGATGAGTATTTAGAAGTACCATAAGTATCAACATGAATTGATAATGGTTCAGCAACACCAATAGCATAAGAAAATTGAACTAAAGCTCTCTTAGCTAATTTAGCGTTAACTAAAGATTTAGCAACCCATCTGGCAGCATAAGCAGCAGATCTGTCAACTTTAGAGAAATCTTTACCAGAGAAGGCACCACCACCGTGAGCACCCCATCCACCGTAAGTATCAACAATAATCTTTCTACCAGTTAAACCAGCATCACCTTGTGGTCCACCAATGACGAATCTACCAGATGGTTGAATGTGATAGATGGTTTTGTCATCTAACAAATTGGCTGGAATAACTTTTTTGATGATCTTGGAAACAATTTCGGTTCTTAAATCTTCAGTAGAGATTTCTTCAGCATGTTGAGTAGAAATAACAATGGTATCAACTCTTAATGGAATAACAGCACCGTTTTCATTCTTGTATTCAACGGTAACTTGAGTTTTGGTATCAGGTCTTAACCAAGCTAATTCACCAGATCTTCTAGCGTCAGCTAATGCAGCATTTAATTTATGAGCTAATAAGATAGTTAATGGTAAGTTTTCTTCGGTTTCATCAGTAGCATAACCAAACATAATACCTTGATCACCAGCACCTAATTCTTCCAAAGCTTTTTCATAATGTAAACCTTGAGCGATATCTGGAGATTGTTGTTCAATAGCTACCAAGACATTACAAGTTTTGTAATCGAAACCTTTTGAAGAATCATCATAACCAATATGTTTAATGGTATCTCTAACGATTTTTTGGTAATCTAATTGAGCTCTGGTGGTAATTTCACCGAAAACCATAATCATACCGGTTTTAGCAGCAGTTTCACAAGCGACTTTTGATAATGGATCAGCTGCTAAACAAGCATCTAAAATAGCGTCACTAACTTGATCACAGATCTTATCTGGATGACCTTCACCGACAGATTCGGAAGTGAATAAGAATTTATCTTCTGCTGACATGTTTTTGTTTTTGAGTTAAAATTTGTTTAAAAATTATTTTCGACAAAATTTGATGGTTATATACAAAAATTTTTCAATTTTCCCAAAGAAAAAAAATGTTACACAAAACCGTTTTTTAAAATTTTTTGGCGACTCGTTTTTGATACGAGTAAAAGGGGTATACTTTATTTGTTTTAGTGGGACTTAAACAATCAATTGAATAGATAATTACAGAAAGTGATAATGGTACGATATGCTCCAATTTTCAAAAATTAAATTGGCTTTTTATATGTAGAGTTTTAAACATATATATTATACGCGTACATCACCTAAACGACAAGCTGTGTATTAGTGCTAGCTGGTGGTATGAATGGCGGTAGCCTCGTGGTAAGCCTCGTGGTAAAATGGCCACGGGGCCGTGCGCAGTCACTGAGTTTATTGTGGCATTGTACATTTTGGGTTGTATTTTGATGCCGCCCTATACGAGCAAGATGAGATGGTTTCACATATTGCATTATATCACGTGAGCGGCCATGCATGTGATATTATCTGGGTGCTTTGCGAACGACATTTCCGTTAACTGTCGCAAATTCTGGCAAGGGCTCATAGTCACATACAAGTTTTATCCTCTATTTTTTAAAAGATACTAGCAGTCACAAGCAATGATCGATACCAAGGGTGAATTGGATCGGAACAAAGCACTAAGACGTTTTTGATTGTCGGGCCGATTCTCGACTTTGTCAATTTTGAAGCAATATCACTAATAAGCTTGTTTTATGGAATTATCTATTTATGCAATTGTTTTCAAGGGTATAATCAGTAACAAATGTTACTCAGTTTTCCATGATTAACATTCTTAATGAATGTTTTTCAGCGCTAATAAGGAAAAAAAAATAAGGTACCGAAGCATTTGAGTTTTTGATGGACTTGAAATACAAGTTGAAAATCGGAATACAGCGATTTGGCTTACATAAGCATCTATAAACACAGTCATTTTCAAGGGTTTAGCCACTAACGAATATCATTTGTTAATCCATTTGTTTGTCTTGATAAATTAAGGCTAAGCTTTCCATAATCTCTTGCCAGATGGTGCCCCATCTTACGAACTTGTATCGCAGTGTATCTACAGTGTATCCTACAGTGTATCGCAGTGTATCGCAGTAAGAAACTGGCGGACGCGATAGGGCTCACAATTGGCCTCACGATTTTTTGCAGCCAAAACCAAATTTTATATAGGGCCATTTGAAATAGGTAAAAAGTCCTACCTTTACCACCGAGACGTATATATACTCATGCTAGCTTCTTAACAGCATGCTATGCTCCTAAATCCGCCTCTCAGTCTTGGAAATGCCTTTTCTTTCTCTATACTTCCTAGGTGTCTTCAATTGACTCCTTCCTATAGGAGACCCATTCCATGAACTTTTAATCTGTTCATAGAACATAGTCGCTATTGTTGGATCTCGTAAATTTCAAATCCTTTCCAAATTGGCCACTAATCATTGGTACTGTATAAAAGGTAAGAACAGAAAGTACTGGTGTTTGGGTGTCGATCCTTATCTCTGTTGATCTAATCGAGTAATACACAATTGTAATCAAATACTGAAAAGACAGGTGCCCCTTCAACCCAAAAATTATAAAAGGAGGAAGCAATTACCTTCTTCCGAATTCTATTTAATACTTTAGATTTTCTATTTTATATATATCTTTATACTTTAACCCACTTAATCGATGTATTTTAACATTCCAATTCCTGGTATTTTCACTTCAATACTTTCCGAAAATTGACACCTTTTTACAATAATTATTGTTGCAGGTTCTATTCGGCTTGTTTTAGGATACGTCCATGATGCATATGGATCAAAACTCTCTGGATTTTGGGGTACAATTGGTTTATCATTTCCCAGAGATAAAACTGTTGTTAGAGTAGCCGATGGATTTGGTGCTACTTTCTATGTTATTGGAATTATTTTATTTGTTTCTTTGACCGTTCTTAGTTGTACTTTTCAAGAGGCCGGTTCTACTATAAGAGAGGGTAGAAGTCTCTTGAACGAGTTCACATCACGGGCTTTAGAGGACGAAGAAAGCTTGCTTGCGTATAGAGAACACATGAATCCAGGATTTAACCAACAAGCAATAGCAAGTAACCTTTTCTATATCAATACTGAGAGGGAAATGGGGGCTGCTGATCTGACAAACCTGACAGGCTCGACAGAGGGGTGAGATATACTAGTATATGCCTAGTGTTAATGTTATAATCAATATATGTTTTCTTTGATGTGCATATCCCGGCTCTTAATGTGATCTTATAAGCTATCACAAAAGCTAACATCTTGTGGCTGATGTAGATGCATTTGAAATATGATCTTTTTATTGAGTTTGGGCCTACCATCCTAGTAGATAGCATATGGAGCTGTTACCTTCAATTTAAAATCGGGGAAACCTATAGATAAAATTGTATTTAGACAATTTTTGCTAGACAAGAAAGTCATAGTCAAGACTATTTGTCTGAAGATGTTTTAAACTGAAAACTTCAAAGGTTTTTATTTCCAAGCGGTGTTTCGATACCACCAGAAATGGACATATACTACGTGGACCTACAAAATGAATACAATGATATCTAATCTGTGCCCTCAAGAATACCTTCTAGTTTTATACCAAGGCCATGAATAATCAATAAAACTTATATGCATCATCTCTCTTTGGGATAATATTCAGTATGCTGTTAAAACAGTACAACTATAAAATTAAATCCTGCTAGCCATCAATAATTTAATGCATAATATCCAACAATTCAGTCATATTTTATATTCTTTTCGCTTTAACCTGGCGAAAGGTTTTCCAAAACTACAAGAAATAATCCAATTATTCTATTTAGCACTGGCGTCTTACGAAGTAAATGTCAAGGTAGATCGTAAAAAATTCCCTTTTAAAAAATTGATCAAGTCAACTTCAAACTTGTTACATGTTTCATTACCCTCTTTGCTTATCGATATGTTAAAAGACACCGTGTTATGGTCTGAATACTTCAATCAAGGTGAAAATTCAATATTAAAAAATACGGAATTCAATCATATATTCTTCCTTATTTTCTATATTTTAGAGTCTAAAATAGTATCAACCGTCAAGATTACTTCATTATCAAAATTCCCGAATTGTTATGCACAACTTATAGACACTATGAGCAAGAGCCCAGATCTGTTGAGCTTTTCAATGGCAGTTTTGTACACTCTAGATACAGAAGAGCTTATACAATTGTATGATTCAATTGAGAAGCTCCAACATCTAATGGCTACAAACAAATGGTTTAGTGATCATGAAGAGGCATTCAAATTAACGTTGGATGAACGGAACTCGAAGCTTGAAGATAAAGAGATCTCATATGAAACCAATTATTTTTGTAAATATCCAAGAGTTATGAAAGTCTGGTTGATGTATAGACTGTGTGACAATAAAAATGCCTTCAAATCCTCCCATGAGTGGTTGAGTTATTTTAAAACAATATACAGATGGTTAATAGAACAGTCAGAGAAGATTCAAAAAGTCTTACACCCATCTATATCCTCCACTGATCACTCATTACTATCTTTCAAAGGAGTGGGGCATTTTTGTACAGAATTAAGCCTGACATTTCACCTTTTGTATATAATGATGGAGTTTCGCTACCCAATATCATTGGTAAAATCATTTTGTGATGCTACAATGGTATATTTATTCTCAGTCTCTGATTATGGTTACCTAAACTTATTCGATTTCCAAAATATTCCACTGAAAAACTTCTTGAAGGGTCATTTTTCACATCTACCAAGAAAGTTAATATTTAATATTCTTGTCAAGTACCGTTTTGAAGATGAAACTGAAAAGAAAACAAAACTTTCGAATCAGTTTAATTTTCTAGTTAGTCATTTACACATGGTAGGTGTTTTTCTGTTCAGTCAGATAAGATTCCAATTACAAGGTGTTGAAACTCAAGTCAACTTAAAAAGGTTGGCAAGGACCCGGAGGAGACTAGAGGTCATTCCTGAAATTATAAATACTATTGATTACTACAGTCATTTTTCAACTTTATTCATAGGCGAGATAACTTTGGAAACAGATGAAATCGGTAGTTTTCTCATTGATTACGACAAATTTAATCATTTACTACTCCCAGATGAAATGTTTCTTTTTCATTTTGATACAATTGTTCTATATGGTTTTAGACATTTCTTCCCTTCACAAGAAGAGTGGATCATGTTTAGGAATACCCTAAAATGCTATGTAAGTCAATTAGATGACTATACCAAATATCGTATTGCAAGAAAAGAGATGTACGAGTATTTTTCTCAAGATGTAAAAGAGATTTTATAATACTGATTAAATACAGTTCTACTTATTTTCACCTGGCAAATCATTATCTGAGATTGCAAATCTAGGGTCTTCCATTGAAATAACTCTTTCCATTTTACGTAAGATAAATTCAAATTCCATGCAAGAGAAATGTAAGATTTCAAACTGCTCATGAACAGGCCGAGTCTTAATTCTATCAGGTTGAGTAATATTCTGGGGAATCTTAATTCTATCAGGTTGAATAATATTCTGGTGAATCTTATCTAGAGTTCTTTGAAGTTCAACCATCTTATTATTCATGACATTTTTGAGTTCACCATAGAATTTAAAAAGTAATGTAGCCTCTTCAAACGTATTATATGAATCGACGAAGTGAAGGAAAATATTTTTGCCAAAGTGATCCCCTTCTTTGACCTTATCGTAATTTCTCTGGGGGTTTCTAACAGCCTCCCAGTATTGATCCCAAAAAATGTTGACGTACCTGAAACTTTCAAAGATGGCGTCGGTGATTTGTAGCTCCAGTTGACTAAGGTGGTCAAGTTTGTCACTTAAAGGCGGAAAATCGAGCTTTAACGCTTCTCCAATCAAATCATCTTTAAAAGTTATTAAAGATTCAAGATTGGCTAACTGGAATTGATAAAGGTCATTGAAATTGATATGAGAACGGACTTCGGAAGCTCTTAATTTAAAACGATATAATTCAGCTTCCATTTCAGTAAGGCTTTCGGAGACAACTGACTTGGATATTTCTCTGTGTTTTTCAATCACTTCACCCGAGGCTTTAGTAATCCATCTGGGGATCCAAACTGTTTTATATCTTGGAGCTTTTGGTTTTTTTTTGGGATTACTGTCTGCATCTTGAGGATCTTTAGGTGCTAAATTTCCTGTTTGTGGATCTGATGATCCATCGGCAGAGTGCATATTTTGAAGTTCAAACATTTCAGTTTGATTCCCATTAGTTTCAGTGGTCATTGATACTTCTTTCTTCTTTTTAGAGCCTTTTTTCGGAGGTTTACTCATGATATCTAAATTTGATTTATTTCTATCACAAATAAAGGTAAGGAAAAATGAGATTTTGCAACCAATGATACCAGTTGCGAAAAATTACACAAAATGTGAAGCGATGATATACTACATTTAGTTTCGTAATATATTCAAACTCTGATACGTTGTAACTAAGGAGCTTCAAACGTAGCAAAGAAACCTACTTTTGACGGCATCTTCAAGCAAGATAGTATTCATCTATTCAATACTTTTTATATAAAATATTTATAACCTTTATAGGTTACTTTATAGAATAATACTGTGTTATCATCTTAGAGAACATCTACTGTATTTAGAACCAAAATAGCGAAAACTTTTCTTTTGCAATGTCACCTACACTTGTTTTAATCCCTAGTAAACGGCACCTAAACGACAATCAAATGACGATCAGTCAGTAACAGAGGGAAATAAAGATGTGACAAAACACGCATAGGAGAAAACATTTCCACCGTCAGGAAAAGGTGTGTATTTCTGACAGTACCTCAACTGTATCAAAGCTACTGATATTAACTTCAGTCTCACGCATGTAAGAGTATTCTCCACCCAATGATATAGCCATAGAAGTGACACAAGAAACACATTTAAAGGTGAATTATTGTGAAAAATTTCCACCTGCAAATAATTCATCAATCAGCCAATGATCAATAAGTCCAAATGAGCCATCTAAACACGATTCACAATGATATGGAATTGGCTGCAAAATATACAGGTTGGGACACGACCCCAAAAATACCGTTCAACGAAACCTAGATCCTCCTTAAAACCCAACGCACTCTCAAATAAGCAGTTACTACACAACATACACATATACTCCCAACAATAAACATCATCTACATTAATCCTCATGTATTCTTCACACCCACTACCTAAACACTGCATCGCGCCGCGATCGCGACCGCGTTTTATTTACTCTCTACTTCTTTTTTTCACTACTTCATGGATTTAATAGATTCGATAGATATCGTGCCTAACAAGGTTACATATCTTCCAGATACACAAACAGACGAACCTGATACATCGACGAAAGAACCGTCTTCTTCAGCCGAAAAAATTTCGACTGAAAATATCTTCAATAAGTTGTCTTCCATCAGACTGAGGATCGCTGCTACTCGTACAATTGACAGCGATGAAGATGAAGAAGGTAGCGAAGAAAACGTCGGTGAAGGTGGCACCACGCAGCCGGTTGAAGCTCCAAAAAAATCCGTTCTTTTACCTCAATTAGATATTGATTTATCTGATATTGAACAAGAATCACCTTCAATTGAAGACAGAGCCCGTGTAATTGCTCAACAGAAGATGGCACGTCGGAAACTTGAAGAACGTGATGCTTTACAAAATGATATTTCAAACGTGACTTTAACCGATGAAGAACAAGATGAAATAATCACCACCAAACCTCATACTAAAGGGATTGCAGAAGTACAAAAATTCTTGGATGATCAAAAGAAGCACAATTTTTTCGATAACGTTCAATCACAAAGGAAATCCACTAAGAAATTCTCCAATAAGAGTTTTGTTAATGACTTTGAAGATGAAGAAATGGAAGATTCTGGTTCGTTTGAACCTCTGGTTTCAGATAAAGAAAATGTAATTTCAAGCCCTGTAACTTCACCGATGAAATCACCAACTAAAACTCAAAATCCAATTGATTTATATAAAAGGAATTTGAAAGGGCAAGAGATTGATTTGGATGAGATTTCAGTTCCAAAAATGACAAAAGATCAAGAAATTCTGGTGAAGCAAAGATTTTTGAAAAAACTTCCTCTAAAACAAAATCCCCATAATAAGAAATTATTTAGGGAATTATTTGAAAGAAATATTCATCAGATTAACTCAGATCCAAGGAGAAAAATTCAACTTGATGAAGATGAAGATGAAGAAATTATGGAGAATTTATTAGAAAAAGAGATTGAAAGATCGAGAAGAATCAGAAAACAAGAAAAATTACGTGAAAAAGCTGCTTTAGCCCTTTTAAAACAGAAAAATATGGAGAAAAATGAACTGAATGATGAAGAATGGGCTGAAAGTGATTTCGACTTGTCCGGTGAAGACGATAATGATCTTGTTGATGATGAAGCTGGCGAGGAAGAAGGCGGCAGTGATGACGAAAATGAAGATGAAGGGGATGGCAGTGATAAAGATATAGAGTCCGAAGATGAGGAAGGTATTTCTATCAAAACCAACCAGAAACCAACTAAAATAATAGAATCTGAAGAAGAAGAAGATGAAGAGATCGATGCAATCAGTAACTCGCAAGGTGCCAAAGATGTATCGTTTAGAGATTCACAGTTATTTCAAAATTTGAAACCACTCGAAGAAAGCAAAGATGAGGAAGATGATAGTTATTATCAACCATCTCAATTGAAGAGCTTTCATTTAAGTCAAAAGTCTCAAATGACACAAGATTCACTGACTCAGGTGATTAAGTTGACTCAAACTATAAATGTGACTGATGAGACTCAAGTTGATGCAACACAAGTTGATAAAACACAAGCTGATAGGACTCAAGCAGATAAACTGACTCAAGTCGACGAAACCCAAGCTGACAAGACTCAAGCAGATAAACTGACTCAAGTTGATGCAACACAAGCTGGCAAGACTCAAGTAAATCTTGCTAATGATACCTTGCAAGTCAATCCTAATACCCAATTGGAGTCCACGCAAAATGAAATTCTTAGGCTCTCTCAGGCTGTTTCCAGTACACAAGAAGATGAAATAACTCCTGAATCCGTCAATGAAGGTAGAATGTCCATTCAATCCAACAGATTGAATGATATTGAAGAAGACGAAGATGAAGATGAAATAATACAACAAAGAATCCGGGAATACGAAGAAAAGATTCGGAAAAAAGAATTAAAGCTCTTGAAGAGAAGAAAAGAGATGGAACGTAAAGGATATAAGAATATCATTGAAGGAGAAGCTGAAGAATCTGAAGATGAATGGGCCGGTATTGGAGGTGTTGAAGGTGAAGAAGAAGACAGAGCTAATTCTGAAGATGAAAGAATGATTGATAATAATTTCAATATTGACCTTAACGATGAGGAAATTCGAAAGAAATTCATGGAACAATATCAGATAAAGGACAAGAAGGAATTAGAGAAGTTAATTGATGATATCAAAAACCATAAATTGATCAAGAAAGTTGGTAATGGAATGAATCTTGAATTGAGTGATGAAGAAGACGAAATATTGATGAATTATAGAAAACAAAAATTGAAAGAACAAAAACAACGGTTGAAACAACTCAACAAATCAATGAAAAATGTCAAGTCTGAAAAAGCCCAGGCATTCTTTGAAAGTATAAAGGAGGATTTAACCAAATCAGTAGTAAGAATTGATGAGGAAGAAGAAGAAGAAGAAGCAGAAGCATCTAATACAATTGAAGAGACATTTATCAGGAACAAATTATCCTTTTTATCAGAATCTTTTAATCAATACGAATTCGAACAACGTAAGTCAAACTTACAGCATGATGTAGAATCTGATGAAGATGATTTACATACCTTGAAAATGAAATCTTTCAACAATTTACGTAAGAGGCCTATAGAAGAAGTTGAAATAGAAACTGACGATGATCAGGTAAATACCAACACACCGTCTGATGATATGGATTTCTCTGATGAAGATCTATTGCCCAAAAAGAAACCTTCAATGATCCAATCATTCAGATCTGCTGCTTCTAGTGCTATCAATTCTTTCAGTGGAGTTACAGTATCGAAACAGTATAAGACTGCCAGTGGATCTAAATCATCTATCATGTTCATGTCAAAGAAAAAACCTAGTAAAACCAGCAAGCTACAAAAATTCCGTAAAATTAAACCTTAATCTAAATGCAGTATATAATGAAATGAATAATCAATTAACTTAATTAAATAAATGAAGAAATCGAAAGCCTGTTATTCTGAAACGAATGATCATGAGCTTAAAGCCATAATCATCCCGTAAGAAAAGCTGTGCTTAAATACTTGAGTTCAATGCATCTTGTAATGATCTATGACTTATGGGAGAAATAATGGGGTGTTTAAATATCGACATCTGACCATGATTTACAATGAAGGATTTGTTGGAATCTAAGATCAAACTTGAAGCCCCAGAATTTGTCTTGAACAGAGGTGGTAATCGTTTTGAATGAATTTCGTTCTCAATGGTTATCGGTTGAGTCTTGGGGACCGATTTTAATTCTTCAAGTTTATTACGTTTTCTCCTTTTGGGATTATCTGTTGAGTGTGAAATACCAACATTGGATACAGGAGGTACTCTAGGTATAGGTGCTTCATTTTGCATAAGCATCAAGAAGCTTTCAGTCAAGGACCGACCAATTAATGAATTACGTCGTTCAGTGGCCCGTGGTGGCTTTGAAGGACTCATTAAATTATTAAAGAAAGAAAATGGCGAATTAAATGGTGTTTCAGCATTTTTGCCAGAATTTTCAATGTATTTCGTTAGTAGTGACTCCAGCTTAGTTTTAGGATTATCTAGATCAACTTCAGGTATTGAATATATGGCCTCCACTGTGGGGGAAAGGGTAGACAGTTTAAGGTTGTCTATAGGATTATGGAACTTGAAACTAGGTTTTGAAACCGATGGGGGTTCAGGGTTTATGCTTGCTTCACTAGCAGATTTTCTAACAACGTATGGATAACTATCTTGATTCAAATTTATTCGAGATTTTCTTAAAAAACTATCGAAATTTTCGAACTCCAAGTCCAGTGAGTCCGACAAGATGGATTCATTATCATATTCCTCTACTGCATCGAATTTGAATGGGTTAGATTCGATGTCCGGGTACAGATCCTGTTCAATCTCTGGAGTCGTATCATTACTGGGCGTATAACTCTCATCCATGATATTATCTAATGACGAGAAAGAAGACCCTGAAGTCTGTCTTTGCTGTACCTCTACCGGAGAGTCAAGAATCGGATAATTGAAGATGTTGGATATCTTGTAGTTGGATTTCTTGCGGTATACTTTGTTAGATTTGCATTTAATGGGTTTCAAACTCATATTAGATATCGATACCGATTTGGGGAGATGTTTCCGTAGACTTGCATCGGATGCTTTAGTAGTCGGGACAGGTGTCTCTTTAGTTGGGACTGGGGCCTGGTAGTGATGCTTATACTTGTTTGACAAGTAGCCTAGGTCTGACACTAAGTTGGCGTAGATGTTCTCGTTAGTCATAGCATCATTTTGATTTAATTCATGCTCAAACAAGTATAATTTTGTGGAAAAATCATGGAGGTCGGAGGTATAGTGGTAGTTTCTGTCGATATAGCTGTGAATATTGTCTATTCTTATATCACTATCAGAGATACTGTTGTTGTTGGAGGAAATCGACTGTGAAAAATGGGACGACTGATGGAAACTATGAAGGAGTAAATCCGACTTGAGGTCTATGGAATCCACTAGATGGAGCAAGTGGTCGAGTTTGGACATACGTTGGACTAAGGGAGTGGATCAGGGTGCTAGAAACTGGATAGTTGAGACGAAGGGCAGAGATGGAATGAGGGGTTATATGCAGGCCGATGCGGCTCATGTTTGTTTTTGTTTATGAGCTCGATTTGGGTAGGTTGAGGCTTAAATAGGCAGTCTAAGTCAGAACCGGCAGTCCAAGTCAAAACCGGCAGTCCAAGTCAAAACCGGCAGTCTAATTCAGGGCTGAACCATTACTTACGATTCGTGCATTAACTATCTAATTTCTTTCTCTTATCTTTTTTATCCTTCTTGTCAGATTTCCTCTTCAATTTGTTCTCATATTGTTCTTCTTGCGGAGCCTCAAAATCTTTTTGTCTCTCCTGCTGTTTCAATTCAACTGCTTCAGTTTGTTTGTCCTTCTTTTCATCTAATTTTCTTTGTTTCTTCTCTGATTTATTTAAGAAATATTCACCACTTTCAATTTGTAAATCAACCTTTCTAGGTTGTTGTTGTGGAGGGAATGGAGTATAAATCTTCTTTTCTCTCTTTGGTGCTTTCTTTCTTTGAACATTTTGTTTCTTAAATTTAGGTAAAAATCTTGACCAATCTTCATTAGCTAATTCAGGTTTTTTACTTAATTCTTGTTTAATCATAAGTTCTTTAATATGATAAATAGGATGAACATTTCTCATACAATCTTCAACCACTCTTCTGACATTTTTTAATCCTTTAAAAGGTCCCATAGCACTAACAGTATTACCTTGAACAAGAATATAACATTTGGTTAATAATTCTAAAGCTTTTAAGGTATTACCATTTGGTCCAACAAGTCTTTGTCTTCTCTTAATAAATCTATCTTTATTACTAACAAAATTACCAATTTTTATCACATCGCAGGCCGTGTCATCGTCCAAGATTTTCACTGCTTGTGGGAAAGGAACAGATCTTGCTAATAATTTAATTAAATCTCTAGCTTTTAAGATGATAGCAGGATCATATGTTTTACCGGTTGTTTTAACTGTCATACTTCCTTCAACAAGATCTAACTGACATGAAATATGATATTTTTCTAATGCCTTTGTAACATCACTCCAAATGGATCTTAAATATTGTTCTCTATATTTAGGGAAAAGGGTCATAAATGTAGATTCTTCAGCAAATGGTTGCCCACTAGCATTATCTTCAGGTTTGAATTGATCTTGATGCCATTTATCTATATCTGGAGTATCCCAAGGTTTATCACGATTATGAGTAGATACCATCTTTTATCTCATCTCAAAATTTTCGCAGTGAAATATTTAAGAGATGAGCAGGCCTAAAGATATGAAAATTTCAAAGATTGATAAAAAAGAACCAAAGAAGAACTCAAAACCTACTAAAATTACAAAGGGGAAGAGTAAATCTACAAAATCAAAAATTGAAAAGTTAAATAAATCTATTGAAATTGATCAATTTCTATTGAATAATCATGGTGAAAAGTCTCTGCTGGTGCTTGATGTTAAAAAATTGAAACAGGATTTGTCAACCGAAAAGAAACGTCAACAGGATGATAAGAAGGTTGAAAATGATATATCACAACAATTGGAATTGATAACTGGGATGGGTTTGTAGATAGTTCAGTAACTAGTTTGGTGTAGGTCACGTGACTATATAATGATCAATGAATAAATACATTGAAATGTCTGATGAGTTGGGGATTGCTTACCTGGTGTCTTACATCTGTTCTCTGGACTAACCTAGTCTTTATGAATGGATAGGTACCAAAGCTTTATCAGGTGGTAAAAGTCCCAGACACCATAAGTTATCAGGTGGTAGAAGTCCCAGACACCATAAGCTTTATCAGGTGTGGAAATGCAGTTTAAGGCTTTGCTTCGTATTTATGGAGTCACTATGAAATACCTTGAACTACTACAGAGACATATAGAGACATGCAGTGGGATAGATCAAAATATATATAGAAACAATTCAACAGATCAACACTTTCTTGCAACATTGACAAACCACACCAATTCTTTAAGTATCCTAGTGAAAAGAATCAAAACTTGGCGATTTACAGAAGTGATAAGGAGCAGAGGAAAGTCTCAGAAGCTGTATAGAACAAGTCATATCTGGCATTAACCCTATTATCGATTAGACATTCCCGCTGTATACAGGAAACACCACAATCATGGCGATTATGTAAGGGACAATAAACGATAGACCGAGTTAAATTGACAATGAGTCTAGAATTTGACATGATAATGGGAGAACAGCCATAATTAAAGGATATTCAAAATTTCCTGGCCTAGTACTAGAAAGTATCTCTTGCCTAGTTAACTTTGGCCCCAGTGCAGTATTTAAACTGTACTTTACACCACTGGAATGCTACTCTCCAGTACTTCAAAAATATCGTCTACTGAAGAAAGAAAATCTACATACACGAATACAACAAACGATAAAAACGCACATATAAACACACATCTCTAAACTATCGCTAAACTAAGTGTCCATATAGTCATATAGTGTCAGTGTAATAGTGCCAGCCGTGCCCCTACCAATAACTCCAGCCCGTCTGCCACCCTCAAAAACGGCCAAACCATCGTCAAGGCACTAAAACGAAAATAAGCTTAAAAAATCCTAATTAATAAAAAAACCTTTCCCAAAACGTTTTGTACCTAAACACCAAAAAGTAAATCGGTTAAACTAATACGGCATCCAAAGTAAATAAATCACGATTTTACCCCCATTGTCGTCTGAAACAGGATGTATAATAGGCTGGAAGGGGGGAAAAAATAGACGCGTCACCGCGATGTTTTCAAGACTGAAAAAAAATTAACTGTTTTCGACAAAATATATACTACTTGTTTTCTTTAAATAATTTTTGTTAATTCCTTTCGTTAATTAATGTCATATCATTCAAGACAACCTTCAATTGCTTCATCATTATTATCAAGAGTTAATTCAACATCTCATCCTCAATTTGTTGGTCCTTGGAGACTTGGTAGAACTTTAGGTAGAGGTGCAACGGGGAGAGTTTTATTAGCAACTCATCGCGTTAATGGTCAAAAAGCTGCTGTTAAAGTGGTTTCAAAATCTGAATTAGATGATGAAGATGTTATAAAACCCAATAGCCCTGGTGGTTTACCTTATGGGATCGAAAGAGAAATTAT
The DNA here is from genome assembly GCA_030563465.1 of Yamadazyma diddensiae. NCBI lineage: Eukaryota > Fungi > Ascomycota > Pichiomycetes > Serinales > Debaryomycetaceae > Yamadazyma > Yamadazyma diddensiae. The sequence continues at coordinate 57,041 of JAJMIX010000001.1, forward strand.
TATCATGAAATTATTAACTCATCCAAATGTTTTAAGATTATATGATGTATGGGAAACTAGTAAAAATTTATATTTGGTGTTAGAATATGTTGAAGGAGGTGAGTTATTTGATTTATTGGTAGAGAGAGGTCCATTACCTGAAAGTGAAGCAGTAAAATATTTTAGACAAATTATATTAGGTACTGCTTATTGTCATGCATTAGGAATTTGTCATAGAGATTTAAAACCGGAAAATTTACTTTTGGATTCAAATTTAAATGTAAAATTAGCAGATTTTGGTATGGCTGCATTAGAAAGTAATGGTAAATTATTAGAAACTTCTTGTGGTTCTCCACATTATGCAGCACCTGAAATTGTTAGTGGATTAAAATATCATGGTTCAGCTTCTGATGTTTGGTCTTGTGGGGTGATATTATTTGCTTTATTAACTGGTAGATTACCATTTGATGATGAAAATATTAGAGATTTATTATTAAAAGTTCAAGCTGGTTCTTTTGAAATGCCAAATGATATTAGTAAAGAAGCTCAAGATTTAATTTCAAAGATGTTAAATGCTAATCCTGATAAAAGAATTCATACTAATAGAATATTGGAACATCCATTATTAGTTAAATATCCAATGCCAAATGAAGATTTAATTAGTGTTAAATCTTTACCTCATCCACAAACGGCTCATAGATCTTTAGGATCAGTTAAAAATATCGATAAACAAATCTTACAAAATTTATCTATTCTTTGGAATGATAGAACCGAACAAGATATAATAAAATGTCTTTTAACTAATGGTAATAATCCTGAAAAGACTTTCTACGCTTTATTAATGAGATATAGACATAACCACGATGATTCCTCTAATCAATTGAATTCTCAAGTTAATGATGGAAGAATTGTTGGTAGAAATAATTCGATAAGAGCTACTCCAAAGAAATCTAAAAGACTAAGTCAGATTTCTGCTTCCTCTTCTCGTCACAGACCTGTTAGTTTCCAATATAAAAACAGGACGAGTGTTATAAATAGTGGCAGAATGTCAGCTTCTTCAAGTGTTCAAAATTCTCCTTACAGAACATCTCCATACAAATCACCCAGGAATTCTTCAAGTCCTAGAAAATATGCTTATAATAATTCTCCTTATAGAGGATCCCCTAGAAGATCTCCAATGACTCATTCCAGCAGTAATCAATTTATTGGTAATACTTCAACTCCTCCTGCAATTCCTAGAAACATTTATAATGAAATAATGTCTTCCAATCAAGGTCAAGAGACAGACGAATCAACTGTTTTACCTCCATCATTACCATCCAAAGATAGTATGGATCATTATAAGAGAATCCTGGATTATAATGCTTCACACCCAAAGGCTCAGACTAATCCAAATCAACCTGATTTAATGGAATCTACTGATTTTACTTCATCATCTCCGAAATCTCCAGCAAAATCGCCCAAAAAGAGAAACTCAATGATGAGGTCTTTATCAAAAAATAGATTATCCAGAAGGAAATCCATGAGAGCTTCAATGACTACTGGTTTGAAGAGAAATTCTATCACCGTCAAATTATTGTCGACTTATGCTAAATTATCCAGTGAAACTGATTGGGAATACATGGATAAACTGACTAGAAGAACTTCTGCTACTTTTGCTCATTTGTGTGATAAGATTTTTAATCAAGAAGACTACGATAAGGACGAGGAAGATTTAGTGGACGAAGAAGAAAGACAAGCAAAGGAATATGAAAGATTAATGGAACTTGAAAGGAAGAAACATGAAGCTGAAATGAGAGCTAGGAAAGAATTAGCTAAACAGAGAAGAAGACAAAAGAGAAAATCATTGTTATCCTCTAAAAAATTATCGATTTTCATAAAAGATGATGTGAATAATTCTGAAAATGAAATCACCACTACTGATGCTAATGAGATCAATCAACCAAAGAGACAATCGAAACTTTCGAATTCAGGTTTGAGATCTGTATCCGAAGGGGCTGGTAAACAACTTGTAAGTGATGAATTAACACCAGAGGATGTTGAAAATATCAAGAAAAGGTCCGTCACGCAACCGGTTCCAAGAGAAAGAAAGCATCCCGTTCTTACCAGAAGACCCGTTTCAAGATTAGATCCGTTATGGACTGCTCATGAAAACGAAGAGTTAGATAGAGCCAAAGAAGCTTTAGATGCAGAATATAATGATACTAAAATCGAGTCTAAGAAGAAGAAGAACAATAGAGACTCAATGATTTCAGTGTTCGATGAAACTGATAAGAAGAGATTATCCAAACAGTATAAGATTCCTGAGGTGGATATTGATAGGTCTGATCTTAGTGAGGAATATTTGAGTGAAATTAGGAAATCTAGGTTATTGAACTCTCAGTTAAGTCTTAATGGGATTGTCAAAGGAGAAAAACCTATTGAAATTCCAAAGAAAAGTCAAAAGCATAAGACTTTGATTGGTGATGTTAATATTCCAAAGGTCACTAGAAAATCAAGACATTTTACAAACTCTAATAAGAGATTATCGGTGTTATCGATGTATTCAACTAAAGAATCTTATCGTGATTTAAGTTCTATAGTTAATGACGAAGATGCCGGTAAGAAAATGCCAACCATGAGAACCAGTTTTGCTGATAGATTAGATAGAGCTGGATTACCTGAAGAAGAAGAAGATGACGATGAACCGTTAGATGAAGGTTCAATAATGGATTTTGATGAACATTTGGCCAACAAAAGAGCCAGTTATTATACTGGAAGAAACAATACTGTTAAAAGATACTCTAAAGCTACCGGTAGACCTGTATCAGAGTTACCTGATTTACCGCCTGCTGGTAAAAGGGCTTCCAAAGCCAAGAACTATGATTACGCAGATGAAACTTTTGCTACTAAGGCTGAAAAGAGAAGAAGTAAGAAAGATGAAGACGATTATTATGGTGGACTTTTAGATCGTGATGAGGAAGAAGAAGATGATCATGACGAAGATGATGGAGACGTATTCGATAATATCAAATTACCTCCATCAAATGGAGCCAAAAAGACGACATCTAAACCTTCAACTCAAAAGACGAAATCAATGTTACCTAGTGCCGAGTCTATGTTACTACCAAACTTTGAAGACAAACCAAACCCCGCCCAAAAGCCAGTACAAAAACCTGTTGCTAAGCCAAAACCCTATGCTGCTACCAAACCTCCAGCTATAACCAAGCCAGATTCAGATTTTGGACGGTCAAGACCATTGGAAGATGCCACCAATAAACCTGATCAGAAGAAGAATAAATCCATATTCAGAAAGTTATCATGGGGAACCAAGAAAGCTATGGACGATGGAAACACCCAATTACCATCACCAGCTGACTCTTTTGAAGAGAGAAAGCCCGAAAAGCAAAATTCATTCTTCAAATGGTTCTCATCATCTTCTGACACCGGTACTGAAGCAGAGATTAGAAGATTTACTACTATTTTACCAAAGCAAGAGATGTCACAAGCATTATTTTCATTATTGAATAGTTGGTCAAACTTTGGATTAAAGAATTTAAAGAATGATCATTACGCTAATATCATTAGTGGTAGTATTTCCAAGCATAATGCATTCAACTTAAAGAGTTGTAAATTCAGAATTAAGATTAATCCAAGAGAATTTAATCAAAAATCCGAAATCGTTTGTGCAAGAGTTAAAGGTTCAAAAGTCACTTCAAGTACTTTGTTCAAAGAGATTGAAAAAGTTCTTTTTAAGGAAGGAGTTATGGATTCGTAGTGTAAAATAGAATAAATAATGTAATAAGTTAACCTCTGTATTAATGTAAATTAACTATGCATATATACAACTAGTAAATTCCCCAAACATCTTCACAACCATGACAGAATTTTGAACAAGCGACAGAAGCAGATAACGGATAATCTGAAAGACCGATTTTTTCATCAACGTATTCATCAGCAAAATTATCTTTACCTCTAGCCATTGCACCAACGAATACGCAAATACTTTCATCATCATCTAAAGTTTCAACATAATCTTGTACTCTTCTAACTTTAGCATCGAATGATAAAGTGATTTTTCTACATTTAGTAGGTAAATGATCAGTTATTGGATTCTTAATCACCTTTAATAATTTCTCTTCTGAATTAACTGATCTAATACTCAATTTATGTAATAATTGTACCATTAATCCACTAAATCTTTTAAAAGTTCTAGGAATTCTAACCGATGGATTGACCTCCACTAGCACTCCCCTAGCAGTTTGAATATATACTTGTAATTTCCCAGCCTTATTTATAGGACTATCCAATAAAGTTAATAAACATTGATGGGTTATATCAGGTCTAGCCTCTGCAATATCTCTACCCATTTTCTTTAATAAACCTTGATGATCATCACAATTTAACAAGGCATATTTATCACCTCCAGAACCACCACTACTTACTTTATGAGTTTCTAAACATGCTTGAGATAATACTACAATCAATCTTTTAGTGGTCTTGTCCTTTGAGCTTAATGCGGCAGGTTGAACTGGTACTAATGATGCAGGTACAAAAGTTGGAACATTTGCTACATCTGTGTTTTTAAAATCTTTCTTTATTTCCACCGTTGGTTTTTCAACATTATTATTTGTGTCCTTACTGTCTTTAGGGTCTGCCATCGTATCTGAAAAATTTCTGATAATTTTTTTATCAATTTTTCACGATGCGAAGGGCTTAATCTGGGGACGCGAAACAACCAGACATGGATGATTTCTCTGATGATGATGAATTCCTTGAAAGTGTTAAGAAACTAAGTCAAACTCAAGTTCCAAGCTCAAAACCTCACATAAATCATGTTACCAATTTTTCAAAATCCAATTCTCCATTTTCAGCCAGTTCTCCAAATTTTTCACTTCCAAATCACCCAAATCTCATACCTGATGATATCAAACTTAAACTTTATAAAGCAGATGGAGAAGTGGCGATATTAAGGAACCAGCTTGAACAAGCCAGACTTCAAAACCACCAAGTTAACGAGAAATTAAAACTGTCCTATGAACAGTCTAAGCATAGTATGGAGGAGCAGATGAAGATGATGAAATTCACGATTCAGAAACTTGAAGACGAGAAGAAATTCTTGGATAATCAGATCAAAAGTGGCAATACAAAGAAACGGAAACTTGAAGATAAATCACCTCCAAAAGAGCTGGTACTGAAAGGTCAACATATCATAAGAGTGCCTAATGATATCACCCTTTTGACTGACTATATATGGAGATTGAGTATAAATGGGAGTGAACGTAGTATCATGGAGTATCTTGACAAGATAGCCGTCAGCACCACCATCACCATTGGGTCAGTACAATTCCCTGAAAAGCTGGCTATTGCAGGGGTTATATTGAAGTATTTGGTCAGTAAGAAAGACTTGAGATTGGATAAGCTTTTAAAGGATTTTTTATCGATTTTAATCGAATTGGTAAAGATACAAATGGATCAGGAAATCATCACCTGTGTCCCGTTTGTGCTTGCATTAATTCATGGGATCCTAGGGTTTAAACCTTCGGCTATAGATGTTCATGCTCTATCACGTATAATGCATTTAATGTGCTCCATTATCAATGTTTATGGTCATTTTGCTTTAAATGAGGACCCTGATCTATTCAATTATAACAAAACACCTCAGGTGATTCTCCTTGAAAAATTCACTCTCATATGTGCTTGGGATGTCATAGAGACGGGGTTGAAAATATATGATTTATCTCCTGATCAACCCAAGGATGAAATCTTTGGCATGATTCAACAATGCATGATCGAGATGTCTCGAGATCTGTACTCTACGCAGATTAACATCAATTATAACTGGATTGAAATCTTTGATAATTACTATGAATCTAATCCTTCAATTCCCATGTCCTTAGTCTTGAATTTAATGGAAATAAATCTCTTAGGAGTACCTATAAAGGATGATTTTAGAGTATTCGGACTCAATAGATGTATTGGTAATAATATTGATTTCCAAAAAATAGATAGTGTCATATTTACTGATAACGAAATGGCTGATGCCAATATGCTAATTATCTTCCCATACCCCATATCTAAAGTGGATTTCTTCAATGATGGAGAGTATAAATTGAAATATAACCACGAACATCATTTACTCGATTTGAGGTTATCGGTCAATAGAATGATTGAAAAGATGATTATTCAAACTGAAGACGTAGAATTCATTAAACATATAGATATTGTCAAAAAAATCATTCAGACGATTGACTTAGAGCAGAATTACATTCTAAGATCTCCCAGATCTAACTTCATAGCCACTCGATTAAAAATCATATCAACTTTGATTCGAGTATTGAATTACTTATTCAAATCAACTAGTCAATTAAATGAATTTATCGATACTGAATCCCTAAATGAATTATCAATTATCCTATCAAGAATCGCTTTTAGTTCAAATCCTGTAATTTCCAAATCAACTGCTGAATTATACAAGATGTTAAGAGGACAAAATTATAAACTTGGAATCTTAAATAAATCAATTGAAACCAGAGGTCGAAATTTAAGTAATATAGATTTTACAAGTAATAAGAATCAAATAGCAGAAGTTGAAATGGATTATGCAAATGGGATTGAAAATGCTTACGACTCTGAAACCATTGAGTTATCTAGAGAAATATTAGCATCTTGTATTGATACCGAAACTGCAGATAACCTTTATATTAATGTTTATGGGAATCAAGATATAGAAGAGAAATTCGAAATTATAAATTTAAATTCTTTATAGTCATTTATTAAAAGATGTGAATTTTAATATAACAGAAGTTATGATTGATCTATTTATTGAGTTTGGAAACCGTTCTTGAATCTTCTTGAAACGTGTTTCAAGTAAGACATACGACCAGTACCGGTAGTTCTTCTTCTCTTAGCTTTTAAAGCCCAGTTGTGAGATCTCATCTTAGCAGCTGGGTAACCACAAGAAGCACAAGTCTTCTTTTGAATGTGGTATGATCTTGAACCACATCTGTTACACAAAGTGTGAGATTTGTTATGTCTTTTACCTAAGGATGGAGTACCTTCTATAGATTGCGTTAGTATTTGCTTTTAATATAGTTAACTGGAAAGTATAAGTTCATTAGTTGATGAGGATAAAATTTTCAGATGGGACAAAAATATTCAAATAATTATGTTTCAAGGTTGGTAAGGAATAATATGGATTGTTACAATGTATCATTGATAGTCTTATTCATCTTATACTAACTCAGTTAATTAATTCATTAATATCTTTACATACTACCCATGGTTAATTATATTATACAGTAAAGAGAAGTTTTTCAAAATTTTCTCAACTACTTTTTCAGTGAGGACAGTGCATTGCACAAACGGGGAAAGTGTCACAAAGTTGCGCACACCAGCAGAGCCAGTCACAGGCATCACGAGGGCTAAAGCCCTTGTTTTCTCAGTTCGCGAACCTGGTGCTCCAGTTGCCAAACAACGCGATACGCCAAACTAACGCGATTATGCGGCTGCAAAAAAACCTCTGTGCAGAATATGTGCGTGTCTTATAGAATATACAAACATTAGTTGTAAACAAATAGGTCACTGTAATTTCTTCTTCTTTACTATACTCCATGTCCTCTCAATTCCCTCCCTCATCTCCATTGAGAGACGAAAAGGAATCCAATGATCCCTTCGTTTTCAAACCGAAACCAGATGCTTTCGTCAGACCTGAAACTTATGAAAGAGGCCGTATTTTCAATTATCCAACTCCTCATCCTTCCTCGTCAACCGGGAGATCTTCCTCACCACATTACCAATCCGACAATGATTTTGAAGAGCCCAGAAAAGTCACATTTCAAGTCACTAAACCAGTGATGCCCGGTGCCTTGAATGGGCCTTTTAATATCACTAAAGTCCCATTATTCCAACCTATTATCACGGTGGGAAGATCGTCAAAATCTAGCGATGTTACCATCAAAACCAATGACAGAAATGTGTCCAGAAAACACATCAAAATCGCTCAACTGCAAGATGAGATTGTCATTGAATGTTTAGGCTGCAATGGATTTGGTATGACTGTTCCTAGAGCCTGTAGAGTGGCAGTTTTATGTGAAAACCAATATAAGTTAACCCCAATTGAGACTCAATTATCTGCTCAAGCATTGAAAAAGTTAAGTCTGTCTTCAACTATCAAATTAAACTCTAACTCAACTGAGTTCCTCGTCAAGAAGGGAGAATCGGTGACATTACCTAAACTTGTTAATGTGATTCTTGAAATCAAAAACAGTGTAATTTTGGTCAATCCAAGGCTCGATAGTGAGGAGACAGAAGATGAAATGCCAGTGATGGCAAACCGTTTGAATGTCACTTCTCTGCCTGTAAAACAAGTTATTGAACATGTCAAGCCCGCTGATACCACCGTTCCAATTAGCTTTGTTGAAAAGGCTAAACAGACAAATCTAGTTGAAGCTAAACCAGAAACTGAACAGGCTGAAGTGGTTAAGGAGACCCAAGTGACTGAGACCACAGTTGGATCCCAGCCAACTGAGACGAAAGAGGTTGAACCTGAGCAAGTTTCCTCTGAACCAGCTGAAGCTAAACAACCTGCACAAATCGAAGCTCAACCGGCCGAAACTAGTGAGTCCAAGGAAACTGATATTAGCCTTATAACTCCGGGGAGACTTCCAGTATCACTCCCAATGACTCCAAATAAAAAGCCATTCAGAATTACCTCAGTAGAATCAACCCCGGTCAAAAAACAAAAGACTTTACCGTTATCGGATAAAACCAACACGTATAATTCCAAGAAATTCAAAAAAGCAAAGTCTGAAGAACCTCGAAAACTCAAATCTGAACCACAAGAACCAGAGATTAGACTTGAAGATATACAAGACTTACCAGAGATCAACAATATCTTGACCAATCATTTGGCTTTCTCCAGGCTAGCTTCTACTCCCAAGTCAATCTTGAGAAATATCAGTGAAAAGATCAATGACTTGACTGATAGTCAAATGAAGTTAATTTTGAATGCTATACCCTCTGTTGGTGTAATTTACAGAGAAGGAAAAGATGCAGCAGGTAAACCATTAGATGAAGAATACTATTACATTCCTGAACAAGATGAAAATCAAGAGAGAACTCAATTAGTGGCTTCACTTAAAGGTCATGGAGGTATAAGATCATGCAGAAGGACCCACAAGCAATATTACTGGAAAAAACCTGCTCCAATAAAAAGCAAGGGTAAGAATTAGAATGTAGACTAGACGACCAATAAATGATTCACAATTTCGATACATTATCACTATCACATTATGCTATATACTATTATATCACAACCCATTAATACATTGGTAAGACGTTTTCAAAATTCATCGAATGGGAGACCATACTCTATCTTCTGGTGGGCTGTCAATGGTCTGGGAGTTCCTATACTTACCACTCTATTTCTCTTCGTACCCATCAAGACAACCCCGATGATTACTTGAGCGAAGAACAAACCTGCCACCCCGACTACTATCATCAACTCTATGAAAAGAGTCTTACGATACAGGGAAACGGTTTCCCTCACAAAAGTTCTTAGATCATCCGTTACATTTGACCGGGGGTTCTCCATCAAGTTATTCATGGTAACTGCAAAACTGAGAGGAATAGGTGGAATATTAATCTGGAGATTCTCTTGCAACCATTCCAAACCACGAGAAATGGCCTCTAACTTCCTAGTTAATACACAATATAAAACTGTTGATATTGGACTTTGGAATGGGGTATTTTCAAATGGTTCAATTAGAGTATCATTAAGACCACGGACGAAGGTATTAATTGATCTAGAAAAGAGCTCTGAACTATTTTTTATCGAGCCGAAGAGTTCCTCATTGAGCTGAGTCTCCTGGAGCTGAATAAATCGGTTTGTGGCTCCCAATACAAATCTCGTATTAGTAGCAACTGAAGCTTGAAGCTGTTGATTGATACGATCCATAGGAAAATCGTTCAATCGATTTTTCACCACATTGAATAGAAGGAACTGAGCCAAGATTGTTAACAGTCCAATCATCACAAACCCAAGTAAAAAAGTAGTAAATGGACTAGAAATGTAACTTTGAAACCATAAATTCTTGTTTTGTAAGCTTGGGAACCATTTTTTAGCATAAAAAACGAATGATTTAGAATATAGATTTAAGAGATTTAAAAACTGAAATTCACTTAATGGTGTATTGTTTTGTCTATGACTTATGGCAATTTTGTCATGAGTTACATCAATGTAGAACTGATATTTTCTATCCCAAGATCGATACTCTTTGAAGACTAACGGAATTATCACAAGTACCGCCAAAATGCTCAACACAATAAGAATAATCTTAAACCCTTTACCCACATCTGATTGAACACTTTCAATATATGTTTCAACCAATGCAGGATCAATAGCTGAAGAATTGAAGACAGTAGAGTTAGAAATAGAAGTGTTGAGTGCAGTCAAAGAAACGGGTTGGAAATGGCTTGAAACGTTGAATTGGCTAATGAGCCTCGAAATAGGAGTACTCAAAGAATCAATAGCATCATCCTGAACATCATCGAAGTTCGGGATTAAATTCCTAAGATTTTCAATGTCTTGAAATACCGAATTAGGAATAGAGATATTATCCAAATTGGATACAGCTTCATCAATACTCTGTATAAATTCCGAAGGGTCGATAAAATTTGAGTTGCCAAAGAAACTTGAAATCCCATTTATACCTGAAATTATTGTGTCAAAAGCTTCACCAATGTTAGATAGACTTCTTTGAATAATTACGGTTGACGCTTGAATTATAGTGCTAAGCATTGATAAAACGGTATTGGCAAGATTGGTTGCAAAATTTATAAAACCTTCAATAATTTCGGTCATCAAACAAATGAAAGTCCCCAAAAATAACTCAATTATGAACCTTACAATCAGAATCAAACAGTTCAATGTAACTAAAATCATAGTCAAAGTCAGAGTCTTGATACTATTAATATTGTGAACTACAAGATTGTTGATGATAATAGCGTATTTCTCATGTACTTCAGCTACCAGCTCAACCCCAGAATTGTAATCTTGAATCGATTTAGCACCATGTTGCAAAATAGATTCTAAACCTGCATCCAAAGATTTCTTGAAAAGATAAATTTTGACAATTGCAATCAAGATAACGATGGTGTATTGGTTGCACCAAACTTGGAATAGAAACTCTTTGAAATTGATATAGTTAGGGGATTCAATGAGTTTCATACTGTGTAAGATGTGGGATTAAGATAATTGAAGTTTGTAGATCATGTTTCAGAGTGCATGTAGTAAGGTACCACATAAAAGTACCACATAAAAGTACCACATAAAAGTACCACATAAAAGTACCACATAAAAGTACCACATAAAAGTACCACATAAAAGTACCACATAAAAGTACCATAAAGCACACTAAAAATAGGGAACAGGTCATAACTCTCCCAAAAGATCAAAGATAAGTATAAAGATTCTAATACAACACTATATACTACACAGCTGTGATCAGACTACCGAAACTGGTGGTGGGCCTTGGGCGTGTCCCAACCACCCACATCCACATCCACCCACATCCACAACCACCCACATCCACATCCACCCACATCCACAAGTGCGCACCAAAACAACACTTTTCATCATGTCCGACAACGAACAACCTAAAGACGAAAAAACTGGAGAAACTCATATTAACTTAAAAGTTAGTGACGGTAACTCTGAAATTTTCTTTAAAATCAAAAGAACCACTCCTTTGAAAAGATTAATGGATGCTTTTTGTAAAAGACAAGGTAAGTCTATCGACACTTTGAGATTCTTGGTAGATGGAACTCGCGTCGGCCCAGACAACACTCCAGATGATTTAGATTTAGAAGACGGAGATGTCATTGAAGCTCATAGAGAGCAAGTTGGTGGTGCTTTTTAGAGTTTAGTGTGATAATGTTGGGTGGCGGTAGGCGACAGCAGGGACCGCCAAACAGTGTGCGAGTGGGACAAGTTGATTGTGGCCTGGGAATGACTGTGCAGCCGCGGTTAGTGCTGGTGGTGTGCGATTGGTGGTGCTGGTGCGGTGTATGGTGGTGTGCTGGTGGTGCTGTGCGGCTGTACTGCTGTAATTCTACTACTTGTGCTGCACAGTTCTACTACTTGTGCTGCTGTGCTTGTGCCGCTCGTCTCTGATGCTGCTTCTGCTGCCTCGTGGTACTGTTACCCATGTATAGTAATATATAAAGTGTTTACCTTGCGTGACGCCCAGTCGCATTACTTATCGCCGGTTCATAGAGGTCGTGTCCCCGTCCATTGATTACCTATAAATTGACACCATCCCCCTGATAACGTTATTTTACATAAATAATGTGTAGAGGTGCAATTTGTAGTATTTGTCATCACAAATCTTGGGTAGGTTGTGGAGCTCATATTCCTAGTGTAATGGATGGTACTCCAAAAGATAATTGGTGTACTTGTGATCATGCTGATGATTCAGAAGATTTAAATTATCCTCCAAGAGCTGGTACTGGTTTTGCCAAAAAAACTGTATAGTAAAATTAGAAATGTAAAAATCGCAATTTGTTTTTCATGTGCATTGTATACTGGTTTATGCTCGGGTATTATGTCATGATTAGGCCCACTGATCTGACATGAAATCGTTTTCAATTATGACACTTGTATTTATATTAACTATTAAATTTGACGTGACTATTTTCTCTTCATCAATGTTTGACCTTCTCTTAACTTGTACCTCTGCTACTCCCATTTGGTACTAGTTCCCGACCATACCAAAATCGTGTCCCGACCGTCGGTTGGAAAATACCTCGTTGAGGCAATGGCACCACCTACGACCTGACCGGCGGCACCACCTGGCACGAGAAGCTCCCTGGTATGCGGAACGACACTGAAATGAACACTTACAAATCATACGAGAAAAAAGAATTTTTTAATACCTCCTGCCCGCCCACACGAATCCGAACCCCATGCTAACTATCACTGCCCCCACTCATAAACTTAATCAGTCTAGAACATGGCCGTCTAACGATGACGGTCACGCTATATAGTCACTCGTTTATTTCGAACGTTGGCCCGCGCACGCCCGCTTGCTTTGTGTCAGGTTTACCCCATACTTTTCACAACCAATGGCTCAGGCCACAAAGTTAGTTTATCTCGGGAAATAACTTATTTGATAAAACAATATAAAACTTGAGTTATATAACCAAGCATTAAAATGTATTTAAACTTTGTAAAAAACCTCTATAAACTCGTCATCCGCCTATAAACACGCCCATCTCAAATTTAAAGGGTTCTTCCACCTCGCTTCAAATTCACCTGGTTTCGCAGTTGGAGAAAAAAAGACACTTAACATTTAATTAATTAATTCAAGTTAATTATAGTTTATTTTATCCTCCATAATCAACTTAAACACGTCTAATCATTTGGTAGTAAACCTCTATATTGATTTATTTTAAAATCTATTTAATGAGTTTTACGTACCCTGATTTTTTAAATCCGCCAAACGGCAACCCAAGTGGTAATGTAAATTCCAATTCCCATTTAAATCAAAATTCTTCGAATCAATCAGGTCCAAGTCCTGGTTCAAATACTTCCATTCCTCCTATTGGTCATAGTAGATTTGATGAATTTCAATTACCTCCAAATTCTAATCCTAATATTATTCAAGGTTCAAAATTTAACGATATCTTATTTAATAAATTATTAGATGAACAACAAAAACCTCAAGATGATAAACCAACTGGATCACCTACTTCAACTGGGTATAATGATATGTTACCCATGACTTCCCCATTGGTTAATCCTTTTTCTCCCCAAATTTTACCATTTAATAATAACGGATTTTATAATAGATTTGACAGTTTCAATTTACCTTCTGAATTACAAGGTGGAATTGGAAATATTAGTTCTCGAAGACCCAGTTATGCTGCTGAATCATTTACCAGATCTATAGATCATCCATTATTGAATTCTCACTGGCTGGTACCACAGCAACCACAAACCCAGCCAGGACAATCAGGTCAGCCAGGTCAGCCAGGTCCGGGCCAGTCACATCCAGGCCAGTCAAAAAACGTTAATTTGGCCCAATTTGCTACCATGAATAGTTACAATGTTAACCAGTTAAGTGACGGGTTTTCTCAATTCAATTTGAACTCTAATCTCAATGATTTCCAAAGTAGAAGACCTAGTCAATTGGTAGACTTTGATCATATGAATAACATGAATCAGGTGAACTCAAACTTGAACTTGATTCCACAGGGTCAATCTGTCAACCAGTCTGGTCCCGGTTCTGGTGCCAGTCCTTCGTCTAATTCACCTGGAACCACTGGTATGGGCAACAACTCTGGAACTTCAGATCTGGGAGTCGTTAAATTAGAAAATCGTTTACTTTTGAAAAATCAATACATTGTAGCATCACCTGAATTGAAGACTTTGTTCAATAAAACAATAAAATACTTTCAAAATGTTGAATTGAGTAAAGAAATATTGACAAAGATTAAGAAACTATTAGCCAATGCCAAAATCCTCAAATTGATTGCTTTCATAAAAAACATAAATAACTTAACATTTAATCATAAGATCTTATGTTTAGTCATTAATAAGAATGGAAAATTTGATTTATTATCTTATCCAAATAATTCAAATATTCATTTACAAAAAGATGACTTGGTTATAGTGGATGGTGATCGAGGAAAGGATTTGGTTATGATTTTAGAACCATTAATTGATTTGAATTTTGCTATACTTTTCAATTTTTTGAAGAAAATTGAACATTTGAAATCTTTAAACATTGTTGATGATCATCATTGTCATAATAATGAGAATTTAAAGAAATTCGGTGGAACTCACTCACTTGATTTGAATGCTTCACAAATTGTTAATAATCATTCGAATGAAGACAATGAATTTATCATAACTTTACCAACCAAACAAGTATTAAGATTTGCTACTCCTAGAGAAATTCATAAAATAAGTGGGAAATTTTTAGAAGAGAAAAAGGCATTTATTACATGCTATAACAAGATTAAAGAATTGAATTTACAAGATGATTTACAATTGATAAACGTCGAATATCAATCAGATTTCAAAAAATTAATCTTTTATTATTTTGCCAATTTCAAACGTATTGATTTTAGAGGCTTAATCAAAGAATTATTTAAAATTTATAAAACTAGAATTTGGTTATGTGCTGTATTACCTCATGACAATGCTGAAAGCTTAAAGAATAATCATATTAGGATGCCCCCATTAAACAATCAAATCCCCATTGAATATAATTTATCTAATGACCAAATAATGAAATTTTCCATCAATGAATTTGAATCATTAAATGAACCGAATTATTTCCATCTGAAAAATTTGAATAATTTAATCGATTTATTAAATTATCAATTAAAGGGGAATTTTTATGGATTTGATGATTCTAGTACTGGTACTAAATAATTCATAATGACTTTACATGACTAAAAAACTCTTTCCAAAAAAGAAAATTTTTCCTATAGACCTAGATTATAGAATTTTTATTGTCTTATTTGTTTAATTATATAATGTTTATCGATTTTTTAAATCTAAAACTCTATCAAATTCTGTTTCATTGATAATTGTATTATCTTGACTATCATCTCTTTCATTATCTCGTAGTTCTTCATCAGTCATGCTAGTTAATACATTATTTCGTATTTCACTAACAAATGACCAAAGACTCGATGACACCGTTTGGATCATATCTTCTTTGGTCTCTCGTGTACCTCCTTCATCAAGATATTGATCCAAATTTACCGGGTCAGAGTTGGTTGATTTGGTTTTAAGGGGTGAAGGAATGGAACTTGTACTGGAGGTGCTATCTTCAGAGAGGCGTGATTTACGATACTGCTGGTTCTGTTGTAGGTGGTGAGGGTTCTGTTGGCTCTGTTGGCTCTGTTGGCTTTGTTGCAGCGTTGACTCCTGAGGAATCAAGCTCCTTTCAAATTCACTCTGTATCATGGAATCGAGCTGTTGGATCCAGTTCAATGGCTTAGACAAGTTCCAACTACCTTTATCCTTCAGTGAGGCCAGCTCAGATTCGGATTCTGGTTGATTTTGACTCAATTGAGAATACAACAGCCTTTGAATCACTTGACGAAGTCGTTTAACTTCTCTTTCTTGTTGATTCAATTTATGAGTAAGGTTGTTTATAGTATCTTTCAATTCCACCATGTTCATCTCCTTAGACGCCAAAACTCTCAATTGACTTTCCATATCCATGTTCTTGACATCCTCAATGGTCATGGGAGCTTCTTTATCTATGTGACTTGACATGCTAGTGGAGCTGCTTCTGGTGTGCAAGTCTTCGGGCACTTGTTGGAGCTGTTGGAAATTAGTGGGATTTGAGGTAGAATTACTGAAGGTAGCATTATTACCAGGATTTGGGCTTGAATTTACCGGAGAAACGGCTAAATTTAGACCAATTCCCTTTGATCTAACGGAATTTGACCGCGATAAAGGAGTTTTACGTTGTTTGGCTAATGTAACTTGTCTGGGACCATTCTTATCTGGCAGAGGAGTTGACACTGATACCATAACGTGTGGGTCCGTATCGTGTGATTCCATTGCTTATGAAAAATAATATTTTCGCGGTGCCATAAAACTACAAACTAGACGTGATTTAGTTGACCAAAATGGTAGACACGAGCAAGAAATGGTGTATATGGGTTTTAACCTTGTTGATTCTACGTAGAAAGAGATCTGTACAATGGGCTAGTTTTCTTACTTTAAATCCGCTCATCAAAAAGTACGTTACAGCGAACCATACCAAATATGATGCGAAATCATCCCATATCCTGAACCTTATTAGTTGTTTGTTCTTGTTGCTGGCAGTTATTGATAATCCTAAAATCCCTTGTGATTATGGTGTGGTCTATCTTTTTTCCAATTACATAGGAGAACTTAATCCTCCATCCCATTCACAAATTTTGGTGACTCCTAAATCTTCAAGATATTTCAAAATCAGCTATTACAATTCTCCTAAACTTCGCTCCTTGTATGACAATAAACAGTTTGTGATTTTCCCGTTGGTATTTGCTCAGATCTTGTCTAACTACTTAACTCCAACCAGATACAAATTGAATCAACGTTACCTTTCTTCTAGTATCAAATCTAGAATATTAAATCCTATTTGGATCAATTATACTTTAGGTGTTAATTATCATAGTATTAGATGGGCAGGATTATTAAAGAGTTATATTCTACACAATTTGATCTTCATTGGTGTATATGGAGTCATGAATTTCAAGAAACGACTCTTGGATCATTACTACGAACTCAAACATAAAGTTTACAATGCCAACAATTTATCAGACCTTAATGGTATCGTATCGAATTATTTATGGTTCATTTTCCACAAGGCTAATTCAGTGACAAATTTTATCTATTTCCCCAACTTGTTGTCTATATTGTTGATCTCGTTGACCTCTCCTGTTATGCGATACTTGTACAGATCCAATTATCGGAAATTTATATTCAAGACCTACATTAAGGCCATTGGCTTTACAGCGGGATTTGTAACACTTTTGGCAAATTCTATGGATTTGATCCCTGCTTTTAATTACGTACCTACAGACTACGATGATACCATTGAATCAGAAAATGTGAGGAGAATATCCTCAGGGTTTTTTGATGCATTAAGTTTATATTTGATCAAATTGATTGTATTGCAAAAATGGAGAATTTTAAAGGAGAACCATCCACTATTCCAGAGATTTAGAGTTAAGACATGGTCAAGAATAGAAGCATTATTAATGTGCTTTGGAGTTTTTAAATTAATGAATTTGAATGATTTCTTAAAAAAGACGAATGGCAAAGACTACGGACTAAATGATAACTCAATGGTTAAGTTAATTGATAAAATAATGTAAACTATTCTAAAGATGGCTGGCCATTTTAATATACACTAATAACCTCCAGCTCCTGGAGCATCGGCTTTTCCTTTTAATTTTTTCAACAAATCTTTGAATCTACCTTTATCTCTATCATCAGCAGTTGGAACTTCTCCAACTTCATCAACTATTTCATTAACTCTATCCCAAAGAGTACCTCTTTTCAAGAATCCATCTCTCTTCTCTAAGAATTCTTCTTCTTCTTTCAAAAGATCTTTACTATGAGTTTCCTTTTTGGTGTTATAATTGTCATAGAAATCATCGATGGTTTGTTGAGCTTTTTCAACTATTTCTTGTTTCTTTTTGGAATTGACCGATTCTCTTTGTTCAATTTCTAAATCACGACGTTCTTGCCATTCTTTCAAATGTTTTGATTCTCCATCGAATTGAGGTGCTGAAATCTCGGTATACTCTTCTTCCTCTGGTTGAACTTGCTCAATCGGTTCAGATTCTTCGTCACCTACCTCGGGGAATTGTTCCTTGAAATCGTTGATTTCATCATCACTACCTCTCAAAATTTCATTGTCTTGTTCGGTTTGAAATTCATCACCAACCAATTCTTTTTCACGGCTCAAGAAATCGGAATCTCCAACTTCTTCTGATGGTAAGTTATCTTCTATTGAGTCTAAAGCAGGAAATTTATCAGCCATTATAGTAAAGGAGTTGTTTGATTTTCAGTTCGTCGCAATATATGACGTCGTGCGGAACCATACGCCTGGGTGAGAATCGAACAGGAGACTGTGAGTGGCTGCAACAGTGGCTGCGAAAAGTGTATATTTAAAGCTTAATATTGTACAATCTGATAGAAGTATCGGTACTTCCAGCAGCAAGATAGAGTTGATCATTTTCTGAGCGGCTGAACCTTAATTTAGAAACTTTGTCTGCCGGTGCTAAGTCTTGAGGAATACTCGTGATCAATTTAACATCTTGTAAATCTATGTAGTAGAATTCAATCTCTCCAGTTTCTAATCCAATGGCTACAAGAGCAGAGCCATTAATGAGTTTATCATATACAGAGACAGAGGTTATCACACCAGACACCTTCAATGAAGAGATGAGTGAAACTTTCTCGTCTTGCAGTTCGTTAACTCCCCATACCTTAAGTTGTTTATCACGGCCAACAGTTACAAAATAGCTTCCCATTTCTTGTGGGAGCCAGTCACTGTCCCAGATAATTCTCGTATGTGCTTTCGGATTAGTTTCAACCATTTCAAATTCTCCAGTTTCCTCGTTAATTACTTTCCATAAGATGAATTGTCTATCACGGGAAACTGTCAAGAGATATTTCCCATCGGGAGAGAATACTATGTTAGTGACAGTTAAATTATGGCCCGGTAAGTTTTGCTCGCATTGTTGGTATTCGTTTGCTGCATTAAATAATCTAATCATACCATGTTTGACCGAATTACTCTTACACGAGGATGCTATTAATTTCCCATTAGGTGAAACCACGCAACATGTGATTTCGTACCCGTGACCATATAATTTTTCTAATTCAGGGAATAATGTAAATCTTTGAAGGTAATCCTCCAATGGTGGCATTTTCAACTCGTCGAGGACATCTTCTTTGGCTTCTGCTTCATCTTCTTGTTGCTCAGTGGCCTGTCCGACTTCCAATTGTTCATTGGCAGCTTTATTAGATAATCCCAACACTGGCAAGGCGGCTGTATCAGGCAATTCTTCTGTTGTTTGGATGTCAATACCACACAAATCCTTTAACATCTTATTAATAGAATGAGTCATCTCGAATACACGTAAAATCTTCTCATCACCACCAGAAACAAATTTCGTGGGTGAAAGATTGTCTAGACAAATCATATCATAACCATGGATTTGTGGTCTGGCAAATTCATGCCAAGTTGACGTATCATCGTGTTTCCAAGGAGCTAAAAGTCTTGTAGTTTGGTCCAATGAAGTGGCCATGAAATATTCACTATTAGGTGACCATACTATATCTGTAATCTCTTTGAAAGGACCGGTAATACTTAAGGTAGAGTCCCAGACCTTGTTCTGTTCATCTTCACTTTTGTAAACTCTTATAGACCCAGTCTTACCATTTGTCAAAATGTAATGAGATCCTTCGTTTGTAAACCAGGTACAGGACCAGAACCCACCTGAAGCACCAGTTGCAGTAGAAGCACCTTTAATAGATAATTCACCTAATCGGGTAGAGCAAATCCAAATTCCGGAATCGTAATCCATTTCCCAGATCATCAATGCAGTATCGGCACTTGAAGATAATAACTGAAGTTTTTTATTCGAAGTCTGCATGCTAGGGTGCCACGATAACCCAGTGACCCAATCGTCATGGCCCATGATCAAAGCTTCAAAACTCACAGCACATTTGTGGTTCCCAGCGTTGAATTTATACTGTTTGTTGCTCAAAAGAATCAATTTACTCGAGTCTTCATCTGAATTATCGATTTTATCGTCGATTCTTAATCTCCACAATCTGATATATCTATCTTGTGATCCTGAGGCTAAGAGGAAATCATCTTCATTTTCCTGTGTGAATGCCAAACATTTGATCCAGTCTTCATGTCCTGTTAACGCAGCCGATTGTTGGAATCCCAGAACTTGAGTATCAAACATAAAAGTATAAATGTACAAATTTGAATTAGTTCCTCCAATAGCAAGAACATAATGGTTTTGCTTGATTTCACAAAGTGATAACGATAATGGGAAAAACCCAGGCTTAATTGAGAATTCATAAGATTTCAGCCATTTATCAGTATATTGCCAAAGTATAACTTTCCCATCAGATCCACCGGTTGCGAAAAGCTTATTGTTCAACACGGCTATACAAGTGATACTTTCACTATGTTCTTGTAGAGTCTGACTTAACTTAAGGTTTTCCCAGATATTAACGGTACAGTCTTCAGCACAAGTGACGAGAAATTGAGTATCAGGAATGAATCTTACACAGGTGATTTCCTTTGTATGATGTTTAAGAGTTGAAATCACACCTTTATAATTATTCCCCGTTGGTTTCCATAACGCAATGGTCTTTCCTGCCCCATACGCCACCAAGTTCTGTTGCTGGTTGTAATCTACCACAAAACTCTGCTTGTTAGCCCCAATGAATATGGCTTCTTGGTTAATGTTCAAGCTCATCGCAGGTTGCAAAATGATTAGAAAAAAATATTTCGCGACAACTGCAGCTATGGTGTCGGCGTATGTGAATTGAAACAACATTAAGAGTATACTAACAATTAGAGTAATTTTAAACGTCAATTCAAGTCCTGAAACTATAACACAATTCCATGATGAATTATCAAATGAATTACCTGAATTAAGAGGTAGTTGGGGGTTCTCATTTAAAATCTTCAGAAACAGTCCATTCTCAATCCCACCAGATGGTGATGAAACCACATCAAAACAGAGCAAATTCCTCCATACTTTGTCACCCTCTTATATGAACGATTCTTGTATATGTCTCATCAACAAGCTGTCAGCCAGTGTGTTTAGCGGTACTATTGAAGGAGAAACAACCAACACAAAGGAAACCTTGACAGTGCCTGATGCTCATTTACATAAAGGGGCAACTTCTGGTCTTAATGATCCATTTGATGCATTTATCACTCAAAAACTCCAGAGTCTTTGGACACTTAAACAGAATATAAGGGGTGACGGAGGACAGATATATCAGCTTGAGAACGGGAATCTAGTCATAAAGACGTCAAACATTTTTCTCCATGGACTTTTCAAGGGATTACTCATTGAGATAAACGTGAAAGATCATGTGGTGGAGAATTATAACAAGGAATATTTGACTTCTTTGTTTGAGAAGATAATTCATAATTACAAGATCCCAACTGGGAGAATATGTCTGGATATACTTACTGATAAAGCTGATACTTATGGCGATTTGTGCCTACAATACTCGGAGATCTTGAACTTCTGATGAAATGGTGGACCATTAAACAGTGGATCATATACTATAGCCTGGTGTTGTAGTGTTAGACTGGGGTGTTTGTAGTTCTAGTAGTTTTTGCAGCCATTTTAAATAGTCGATTAATCTAATATAATGCCCCTTTAACGCTCGGGGTTCTACACCTTGTTGAAATTTCTTTACATTTATTACCTTATTCTTTGAACAAGATTAATATACCACCACTCAAAGGTACCTTTTCTCCATACGGCTATATCAGTGAATTTCGCAACTCTACATAATAAGAAATACCACACAAAAATCCATATAAATTACCCAGCAAACCCAATGTCCCCAATATCTCAATCACCACCACCAACCTCTTCTGTACTCAAATCCCCAGATTTCTAGCCATTTTTGCACAGAAATACCACCCAGTACCCCAAACTTTCCCTCACCCTAACACCTCTGATTTTTTCGCATCTCATCTCATCTCATTTTTCAACTACCATGGCCAAGAAGCAAAAAGCTAGATCTAATAAGGAACTTAGACTTATTAACAGACGTAAAGAAGAAGCTGAAATATCCAGACTTCAAAAGCAAATTGAAGAATATGACCCAGCATCTGAAAGTCAAATTTCCCAGTTTTCTGAACTCCCCATCTCGCAAAATACCATAAACGGTTTAACTGAGTCAAGTTTTGTTAAACTCACAGATATTCAAAAAAAGTCTATTCCATATGCTTTGAAAGGAGAAGATATAATGGCAACTGCAAGAACAGGATCAGGTAAAACTTTAGCTTTTTTAATTCCTACCATAGAATCATTATTAAGAAATAAAATCACCGAATACGATGGTCTTGCGGCTTTGATTGTGTCTCCAACAAGAGAACTTGCAGTGCAAATTTTTGAAGTTTTGACCAAAATTGGTGTTTTCAATCAGTTTTCGGCCGGTCTTGTAACCGGAGGAAAAGACGTTAAATATGAAAAGGAGAGAGTGTCAAAAATGAATATCTTGGTAGGTACTCCAGGTAGAATCGCTCAACATTTGAATGAAGCTGTGGGGATGGAAACTTCGAATTTGCAAGTCCTTGTCTTGGATGAAGCTGATAGGTGTTTGGATATGGGGTTTAAATCTCAAATTGATAATATTGTGGGCCATTTACCCAAGACTAGACAAACTTTACTTTTCTCAGCTACAAGCTCTGATAGTGTGAGTGATTTAGCAAGATTATCATTGAAACATCCAAGAAGAATAGGTGTATCATCAGATACTGAAGTTTCAGCTACACCAGAGTCTTTAGATCAGTATTACATTAAAATACCTTTGGAAGAAAAGCTCGATGTTTTATGGTCTTTCATCAAATCACATTTGAAGAGTAAAATCTTGGTGTTTTTCTCATCTTCAAAACAAGTTCAGTTTGCCTATGAAACTTTTAGGAAATTGCAACCGGGTATATCGTTGTTGAAATTATACGGACGTCATAAACAAACAACAAGAATGGAAACCACCGTTAAATTCAGTCAAGCTCAACATGCTTGTCTTTTTGCAACCGATATTGTAGCAAGAGGATTGGATTTTCCAGCTATCGATTGGATTGTTCAAGTTGATTGTCCAGAAGATGCTGCAACATATGTTCACAGAGTTGGTAGAGCTGCTAGATTTGGAAGAGAGGGTAAATCATTATTGATGCTTTTACCTTCAGAAGAAGAAGGATTCTTAAAGAGATTACAGAATCATAAGATAGACGTTAAGTTCATGAACATTAAACAAAAGAGTAAGAAAACTATAAGACCTCAATTACAATCTTTATGTTTCCATGATCCGATCATAAAGAATTTGGGTCAAAGGGCTTTTATCTCTTACTACAGATCTGTATATATACAAAAGGACAAGGATGTGTTTAAAATTGATGATTTACCAACCGAAGCGTATGCCGCATCTTTGGGATTACCTGGAGCTCCAAAGATCAAGATCAAGGGAGGTTCAACATTGAAGGAGAAGAAGAACGAATCAAGAAGATTACAGGTGCTTGCAAAGACCGACGAGAATGGTGACGAAAAGGAAGATAAAAAGACCAGAACTAAATATGATAGAATGTTTGAAAGAAAGAATCAAACTGTCTTGTCTGATCATTACTTAAACATGACAGGAAATAAGATAACTAATAATGAAGAAGAAGAAGAAGATGATTTTATGGTGGTGAAGAGGAAAGATCACAACTTGGTGGAAGAGGAATTACCAGATCTTTCAATTCCTGTTTCCAAGAGACAAGCTAAGAAAGCTCTCTCCAAGAAAGCCAGTGTCGCATCCAAGGGTAACCCTACTAAATTGGTATTTGATGATGACGGAACTGCTCATCCAATCTACGAATTGGAAGATGAAGAAGATTTCAAGAAGGCAGGTGATGCAGTATCTCAGAAGCAAGAGTTCGTTGAGAAAGAAGCAGAATATATGAATACAGCTGACGTTCAAGATAAGATGACTGCTAAAGAAAAGAGAGAGGAAAAGAAGAGAAGAAGAAAGGAAATCGAAAGAAGAGCTAAGGAAGAAGAAGAACAGGCAAGTGATGATGATGACGAAGAAGAAGTTGTATACACATTAGGAAATGGTAATTTGGAGGAAGATATGGTTTCATCCGATGATGAAGACGAACAACCGGCCTCCAAGAAACCTAAATGGTTCGAGAAGGAAGAATCTTCACCGGAAAACAATGTGATCGAAGTTGATGAACCAGAAACTTTGGATGATTTGGAAGCATTAACCGCTAGGTTGATTGACAATTAAATAAATAGCATAATACATAACGATAGAAGTCATAGACATATGCATTACTATATAATTGGAGTGGCTATGAATTTACCATCTACATCTCCTAATTTACTGATGGTTCCTCTGGTTATGTCCTTATCATTATCTTCGTCTAATTCCATATCATCCTCTTTTTTAACAACTGGTTTTGATTCTGGTTCATGTAGTTCTAACAGTATAAGCTCTTGAAGGAAGGTTGATGGGACTCCAGCTTTCAAATCCATGTTTATGTCGTTCCCCAAGTTAATGGTGATTTTACCCGATTTATGGAAATTAAGTTGTCCTATTTGTCCCCCCGTAACTTGTTCTTGTTCCGATGAATTTTCAGTTGTTTCAGTTGGGGTTGGAGTATCTTCTATCAATTCAGGTTCTTGTTTAACCAGGGACTTTTGAAGAGTATATTCAGGTAAGAGTTTTGGCAATTGGATCAATGTGAATTTACCATCAGGATCAGAGAATTTACCGTTTATTACACTCAAGATTTTATTCTGATCTTCAGAGTATTTCTCCCGTTCTTCTTCAGTTAAAAGATCCAGAGTTTGAGTGATTTTAGACTCTAAATCAGCTTTTGTATCCAAGATTCTTTGCAATTGAGTATCAGGAGTTTCAGATTTAACACTGGATTCTCGAATAAATTCTGGTTCGTCCTTCACAGGGGAAGGTTCCTTGGATGGTTTCTTTACTTCTTGTTTGAATCTTTCAGGTCTTACAGGGAACAACACCGTTTCTTCTTCAGCGAACTTATACTCTTTTGCCATATCTATTTTCTTTAAATCATCATCATCATCTGAATCACTAGAAGAACTCAGTTTATCTTTAAGTTTCAAATTCTGAAGAAACCCCGGGCCTGTAGATGAAGGACCTGAAGTGACGATTTTATTCTCCTTACCAAAACCAGCAGAGCCAGAAGATTCCGAAGAAAGTAAACCAGACGATAAAACATGAGTATTGGCATACTGATTACGTCCACCTCTACCTCTATTGGGTCTTTGACCTCTTATTGGTTTAGTAGGTTTTTTATCCTTTTCAGCTTCTTCTTGTTTTACCTTAACATTCTTTTCTCTTTCTTCTTTTGATTTTCTTTCAACTACTTTAGGTTTAAACCTCAAAGAAGGTTTAGTTGAAGGTTTTTTCGTGTTTAGTGAATCAAGTCGGTTGGACATGGATGAGATGAGATGCGAAAAGTGAAAAAATCATCGCATCGCATATGGCAAGAAGATCTAAACTGACACAACAGGCTACGATGCCTTCTGATGATGAAGTGGATGAGTTCCATAGTAACAGGGAGCAGATATTATTTGATGAGGCTGGAGAGTATGGAAGAAACAGAGACGTTAGTGAGAGTGAAGATGAGGAGGTAATGAGAGGTGAAGATGAGGAGGTAATGAGAGGTGAAGATGAGGATGAGGATGAGGAAGATGGAGATGAGGTTGAGGATGAGGATGAGGATGAGGAGGAAGAAGAAGGAGAAGAAGAAGGAGATACTAAGGGATGGGGAGGAAGAAAAGATTATTATGGAGGAGATGAAGTTGAAGATGCTGAGGACGTTAAGCAGATGGCAGAAGAAGCTATCAGACAACAGAAACAGAATATGAAGGAATTAGGTATAGATGATTATCTCGATGAAGATATGGAGGACTGGGGAAAACAAGCTGAAACATTCGATAACAAGAGCTCTCTGGTTCAAATGGTGATAAATGAAGATACTGACTTGGACAAGTTGGATAAATCTGAGAAGATGGAAATTTTGACATCGTCATTCCCTGAATTCATTCCCCTCCTCAAAGAACTTCACACTCTTTCTCCCGTGCTAAAAGAGTTTGGTGATGGTGACGTTGAACAGTTAAAGAAGGTAGCATTATCATCCTATTTAGGATCCATCGCTTCGTATTTCTCTCTTTTCATTGAGAATTTAAAGAGTGGAGAAGTGTTTGGTAGTATGAAAGAACACCCAGTGATGGAAGTCATTTTAACTGGTAGACAGATTTGGAAAGATGTAGAGGGCTTGGATGAAGAATCCGATGACGAATTTATGGATGCTAGAGAGCCACAAGACATGAGCCATATAGAACCTGAAGAAGCTGAGGCTGAAATTAGTGGAGATGAAGCCAGCGAAATCAGCGAAGAAGCCAGTGACAATGAAGTCAGCGAGGAATTCAGTGAATCTGATTCTGACATGGAAATAGATATAACTTCTAAACGTGATATCAAATCCACAACCTCCAGACCATCAAACGATTATCTTGAATCTACCATCGACGATGTCGACGCAGAAGATAAGCAAAAGAAGAAGAACTCATTACGGTTCTACACCTCCAAAATCGATCAAGCTCAAGCCAAAAATACTGAAAAACTTACTGGAGACTTGGATCTCCCATATAAAGAAAGATTATTTGAGAGGAAACAAAGACTCCTTGAAGAAGCCAGAAAAAGAGGTGCTAGTCAACAAGGAGATGATTTGGATCTTGAAGAATTCAATTCTGATGATGAACGAGCAGTTAATGATGTAAACGAAATGGATGAACATTACTATCAAAATATCAAGAATAATAAGCAACAACAAAAACTTTCAAGAAAGCAAGCTCATAAAGAGGCCACCAAACTTGCTAGAGAAGGTAAATTAGCTGAAGGACAAGAAATAATCGGTAAAGATGGAAAGAGAGCTCTTAATTATCAAATTATGAAGAATAAAGGATTGACTGCAAAAAAGAGAAAGGAAGTAAGAAATCTGAGAGTAAAGAAGAGACAAAAATACGATCAAGCCAAAAAGAAGCTCAAATCTGTCAGACAAGTTTACGAAGGAGAGAAAGGTCCTTACGCGGGAGAAAAAACTGGTATCAAAAAGGGATTATCTCGTTCGGTCAAATTGGTGTAATTTTAGTATATACTTTTTTCATAGACTCGCGAAATAAAATAGTTACTTTACAATGACAGAAGACGAGAAACCACCTCAAAAACCCGTTAAAAAAACTGTAACGGCTGATGAATTATATAGAAGATCAAGTCAATTCAACCTTTGGTCTTTCACCGAAGATTCGCTCCTTGAAATTCGTCGACAAGCTAATGAGAATGGGAGAGCTCATGCCATTGAAAAATTCACTGCATCTTATCACAAACTCGAATCAGAGAATCGGGAGGTGTTTGAAACTCATCAAAATGACCTTTCAAAAGATTCCTTATTAGATCTTATAAGTTTAGAAGAAGAAATCAAGTACCTAAATTTCTATTCCAAGAACATCATTCAGGCTGCAAATTTTTTCAGAATGCCAACCCAGGTAAGAGCTACAGCGATATCGTTTTTTAAAAAGTTTTATTTGTACAATTCAGTGATGCAGTATCACCCAAAGAATGTGCTATATACTTGTTTATTTTTAGCCGCCAAATCAGAGAATTATTTCATATCTATTGAACTGTTTTGTAAGGCTTTACAAAAGACTGAACCCAAAGACGTACTAGACCTTGAATTTATTGTGCTTCAATCTTTGAAATTCACCTTATTAGTTCATCACCCATTTAGACCGTTATATGGGTTTTTCTTGGATTTCCAACTGGTACTATTGCATCCTACACCGGTATCTAGTGATATAACGATGGACGTAATTGGTCATTTGTATGATGAAGGGAAGAAATGGTTGAACGATTACGGATTGTTGAGTGATATAGGGTTTTTATTCACTCCTCCGCAAATAGCTTTGGCAGCATTGTATGATTGTAATAGGAGGGTAACGGAAAAATACTTGAAGAAGAAGTTTTTAAAACAGAATTTGAATACTATAAAGGAAGAAGAGGAAGATACGCAACCGAAGAACCATGAATTTAGTTTGATAATGAAGACTATACGAAAATGTGTAGAGTATGGGAAGAAGATTGAAGAAAGTACCAGAGAGGAAAGTACCAGGATAGACAGGAAGTGCTTTTTTGCAATTAATCCAGATAAATTAATCAATAAGAGGCTCAAGAAATTGAGACAGGAGAATGAACAAAAGGAACAATCTGTATAGATAATGAATTAGAACTAGATAACTAATAAATAAGACCGAAGGAAAGAAATATTCACTATCTACCACTGTTGAAAAATTCTAAAGAGTGTATTTCTCTATCTTTTGTACGTTGAACAGTCTCCTAAAAGAATTGGGCAAAGGAACTCAGTATTTTCTTCTACAAAGAATATAATTTAGATGAGTTGGTCAAAGATACGAAGCTGGAAAGAAAAGGACTCTATATTCAAGATATGACGGTTCCAATGATTTATTTATCTACTAAAAGCAATATCATCGATACGTAAAATAGACTTCACACATTCAGAAGCTAAAGTCACAGCCGATATATTGACCAAAACAGGTTGTAAAATATGATCATTAAAAGTGTTAGTAGTACCTGATCTTCTAACGGAAATTCCAGCAAATTTTTCGTTATTTTCATGTCTGTTCTTTAAATCAGTAATGACATCAATTGGATTTAATCCTGCATTTTCTGCCAATGTAACGGGTATAACTTCCAAAGCCTGACTGAATTCTTTATAAACAAATTGTTCAACTCCCGATAATTTATTACTTTCACTCATCAAGATTCTTGATGCTTCAATTTCTGGTGCTCCACCTCCAGCGATCAAACCTTTTTCCTTAACAAGACATCTTATAACACATAAAGCATCATGAATAGATCTTTCAGTTTCATCTAAAACTAACAGATTAGCACCTCTAACGATAACTGAAACAGTTGGTTTTAAGACTTTTGAATTTATACCGGTAATTTTAACAATCTTCAGTCCACTACTTTCAACCTCCTCAATTAAATCAGCAGAACCTAATTTATCTTCAGTAAAATTATCAATATCAGCAATTGGTTTACAACCAATTGATTTTGATAAAAATTCAATTTCATCTCTTTCAATATCTTTAATAACCATTATATTTAATTTTGATAAGAAATGTAATGCTAAATCATTAACAGCATCTCTTAAAATGGATTTTTGAATCAATATAACATTACATTTTGCCTTTTTGATTTTTTTACAAATATTTAATAAATAAGCTCTTTCTTCTTTTAAAATCTTATCCATTTGTCTGTAATCATTAACAATTATATTATTTTCCATATCAGGTTTTGGAGGACTTAATTGGAATTGAATTAAACCAATTTTAGCCTTTTCAATTCTAATTGGACCACCAGCATTTTTAATAACATTTTGAGTTAATACAATACCATTAATTAATTCAGTTTCATCAATTGTACCACCTAATTTTTTAACTAATCTAATATCTGATAAATCAACATTATTTTGATCAGGATTAATGATTTTTAAAACTGAATCAACTGCTAATGGTGCCAATAATGAAGAATGTTGAGAAACAATCTTTGACAGTAATGAAGTTGAAGCAGCTCTAATTAAAGTTTCTCTATCATTTAAATCAATTTTATTACTCATTTCTAATAAAATTTCACAACATCTAGATGCAGCTCTTTGGAAACTTTCACTAATTAAAGTTGGATGAATTCCTTTATTTAATAATCTTTCAGCTGCATGAAGTAACGATCCAGTTAAAATTGCCACCGACGTAGTACCATCTCCAGCCTCTATATCTTGAGCTGCACTGACATCGACCAACATTCTAGCAGCAGGATGTAAAATAGCCATATGTTTTAAAATTGTAGCCCCATCATTAGAAATGATGATTTCACCTGATTTGGTCTTGATCATTTTATCCATTCCTCTTGGACCGAGAGATGTTCTAATGGCATCAGCTACAGCTTTTGCTGCCAAAATATTACTCTTACGAACTTCTTGAGGTTTTTCTTTATCTTTAAATCTGGCGTTTGATGGGTTATTAGCTACTTTGGACATAGTTGGAAAACTGCGAGATTGGAAAAAAATCCACGCTAAAGTCTGAAAATTTTTACTGCGAATTTTGGCGTGGTAGATCATGACGAGGGACTATTCGGTATTCACAGAGATAAAAGCTCTGAAATCTGATATATTAAATTGTAGTTTTTCAAACTGGTATGACAAATTCAAAGATCATACTTTTAAAGCAGAAATAATAAAGCCACTTCCCTCACAGTTCCTTGATTATCTAGCAAGCGAAAGCATTAAACTACCAAATGAGAATAAAGTTGAATTGGAAATTAATAGTGATAATGAATACAGTGATTGGGAACTGGAAGAAGAAGAGGAAATCACCACCAACTTTCTTGAAGTCCATGAAACCATTAAACAAACCATTGCAAAATACAAAGCTGTCGCACCAAAGATGAACTGGTCAGCTCCAAAAGACAGTACGTGGATGATGGTGGGAAATACTATGAAATGTGATAATGCAAGTGATGTATATCTTTTATTAAATGCGCTGGATCATATCACACATGATTTAGATTTCCCATTTGAAGACGTTGATGAGACTGAATTGGCTGCAAATTCTACTGCTGCAAATTCTACTGACTTTTCGTATGAGCTAGTGCTACGGAAATGGCGTGAAATTAACCCGGCTTTGGAGTTTCGAGTTTTCGTCAGAAACAAGCAGATTGTTGGTAAGAGTCAGAGGGACTTGAATTTCTATGATTATCTAGCTAAATTAATCGATGAAAATGACGTGAATCATAAGATAAATCAGTTCATATCTGAGACTGTGATTCCTAAATTTGACAACAATAGTTTTGTGGTTGATGTGTATATTCCTAGACCATTCTCTAAAGTGTATATCATTGATATCAATCCTTTCATAAGGGTTACCGATTCTATATTGTATACGTGGACTGAATTGCTCAATGATAAGGAGGATAGTATTAGGCTCATCACCAAGACTAATTTGGGCCGGTTCAAGACCAAAGCGTATTCAGAGAACCAGGTGCCATTGGACGTGATTCAGGCCAGTCAGGATCCTAACAGTTTAGCTGAGTTGGCTAAGGAATGGCAAATCAACGAAAAAGATTAATGTATATTAGAGTGTAGGTAATAGACGGTTAACAGTATGTGTTGGCTGCAAAAGCTAGTGCGGTCTAGTCCCGTAACCCTGCGGTGGAAAGGCCCCGCAATTGCCCCGCGAGTTTTTCACTTTGCTCACCGTCCGTTGTCCATGACTGAACTAATTCTTTCAAAATCTGATATCCTTCTCCCAAACTACAGAGGTAGACTCCTTGAAGGAGTCACTTACAACAAAGCAAACAACTCCCTCTTATGGGTTGACATCATTTTAGCCCAAGTTCACCGGTATTTTTTCGAAACTTCAGTACATGAGATCTTGACTCTGAGCATTCAAGGTGACAGCATTGGAACCATTGGCTTGACTAGCGATAACGATAAGATCGTATTATGTAACAAGACCGGGGTCTGTATTGGAAACTTCAAAACCAACGAGATCAAGCAAATTTTCACGTACCCCGAGAACTCGAAATTGAGATCTAACGATGGTAAAATCGACCCTCATGGGAACCTTATTGTCGGTACCATGGCAGATTTCCCGGTTGGAGGACAAATTCCTGAAGGTTCATTGTACAAAATCAATGCCAAAACATTGGAATATCAAACATTAAAAACTGGATTAAAATGCCCTAATGGTTTAGGATTTAATAAAGAATTGACTAAATTTTACTGGACCGAATCTCCACAACGTAAAATCTACGTTTACGATTACGATTTCGAAAAAGACGTTGCAACCAACGAACAGGTGTTTTTCGACTTGGATCACCACGTATCACAGGATTCAGTACCTGACGGTATGTGTACCACTGAAAAGAACTCAGTGTTTGGTGCCTTATTCAACGAGAGCATGGTTGTACGTATCACACCAGACGGGAACGTTTCCACTAAATTCAAGTTACCAGCCAAATGCATAACTTGCTGCACGGTTGGAGGAATCAATGATGACGAGTTATTCATCACCACGGCTCACGAATTGCACGAGGATTTATCGGTGGATATCCACAAAGAAACCAGTGATTTGGGTGGATATATGTACAGAGTGAAATTGGCAAAACCTGAAAAGGAGATCCAGTACTTATGGGGTGGTCAAATTTAATGATTTTGTTCATATTCTTCTTCTAAATATAAAAATCTCGTGATAAACTCTTCAATCAACTCGTTGTACTCGATCCCATTCTCTCGTAAATCGTTTATCTTCAAATTCAATAAGTCTTTGCGATCTTTGGAGTCAAAAGTGCTGGCCAATTTGATTAGTGACAGGAGGTGGATTTGCAATGATTTATATGAAAGTAGTTCTTGGATGAGTTTATCATTAAGTATGTAGTCAAACTTTGGATTGGCTTCAATTGATGTATTTGGTGGTGGGACAATTGGCTGGGTGGTTGGCTGTTGTTTCACGTGATTTTCGTGGTAGACACTATGCTGGCCATCTTTGAAACAAGGAATACTACAGTAGGCAAGGAGACACTTGGGACATTTGTATTTGGAAGGTTCTTTCTTACACACTTGACACAACATGGATGAGATGCGATGAGATGAGATGCATTTCACGTGATGGGGAAACCAGTGATATTATGGGCGTGCGCGAGCGGACGTTTTATTATTATTAGTATAGAAATCGTGCACAGACCACACTTGTTATTTTTTAGCTCGTGATAAATTATTTAGGTTTCAGTAGATTGAAAATATCATGACATAGCGAATATTTTTTCGTCCTATATTACTACTTAAAGGGGTACCCGACCATCTGGTTATTGCGAATGGAAACTATAAACTGAAATTCGCAATTCTGGGGTTTTTTGAGTTTTTTGAGTTTTTTGATTTTTTGCAACCATGACGATAGTCTCAGATATTTAAGGTTTAATGATCAAGGGTTACATTTGCATGCTTGTAAACAGGTAACTTGGCGAAGCTTAAAAAAATCTAGCTCCATTAGTTTATTTGGGGAATAAGAGTTACTGGGGAATTAGCTAATGTTAGCAATTTAAAGGAGGTTTAACAAATCCCAATGGAGATCATCTTTTAAAAAAAGAAACAATACAAGAACAAACCACGTATCACTAAGGTTTTTAAAAAAAATCCGTTTGTAGTAGTTGCGGTATTTCAGACGTGGTACGTCTAAAAAAAAACTGAGCGCTTTCTTTTTCTGGAACACAAGATTGTTTGCCGAAATTTCCTCACTAAGATGGATGTGGAATTTTCGGGGTTATAGTTGACAAAAATGTTTGTGTGTGGGACTCACGAAGTACTATTATTATGTGTGTATTGTATAGGTATTGTATAGATAAACGAGGGTATCATTCACCTATTATGTCCTGCTTCTTATTAATTCGTCATAATAAACGGCAATAATACTAGACGATACCTAGAATAAAATTCACTTACCAACGGGGAAATGCCCCGGGCTCAAAATTTATCGTTCATAATTTGGTTATGTTACGCTGTGTCAAAAAAAATCCTTGAACTGCATTCAATGCGACTTGTTGTGCTGACCTCATTCGGTTTTCTAGAAAGGTTAATAGGCTAAGTCTAGTTGCAATTGCAATAATTTCGCCTCCGTGCATAATTCGTAATGGAATCTGACAATCCAAGGTATTTGCCCATGCCAATCATTCTTGAAAATCTTCAACCTTACTCCTGTTTTGTAGATCGCATTTGCAACCATCTGCGTCGCACCCGCCTCCCAATCCGAGGTTAAGCACATTGAAATTTAAATCTTCACGTAAGTTGCCGCATTAGTCGTTAGCCCGTAAAAATTGAAAAAATTATGCAGACCACGCACGACCGGTAATTCCAAGTATGGTGTTCCTCGTTATACAATCTGAGACAATCATTAGACTGGTATGCATAATGAGGAGGTATTTCAGGTAGTTTGAAACTTTCATTCATTATCAAAGTCTCTTATAAATGAGCCATAATGGTTGTCGCTCAATTTAACCTGTAATACAGTTAAACTACCGCAATTGAAACATACATACCGTGTGTGCCTATTCTAAAATATGTGCGTCTATAACGCATTAAATACGAAGTACCAATGTGGTAAAAATTAGATAATCATTTTCATGCCGATCACTAGTAAATCTTGAAATTAAATATTCATTATATCGTTATTAATCTATATCATTATTTAGAAGCACTGAAATCTTATAGAATTTCGTTCGTAATCATTAAATATGCCAAATTGAGTTTTCCTTCTTTTTGAATCATTAACTATAAAATTTGGAAAAACTGGTACTATAGGTACACTTGGGATTGTGTAAATTGGTGTAGGAACCATTGTAGGTACAGAAAAATTCTCATTGTAACATGAGTTAAATTCCACTATTGGAGAATCTTGTGGCGTGATAGGTCCTATTATTGGTGTACAAGTTGTACTTTCTTGTTCAGTCATGCCCGTAGCTAACCAATCTCTGAATAATTTTGTAGCTTTGAGATCTACCAATTCTAAATGCAGCCATAATTTCTCATCATTCATTATGAATTTGTAATCTAATTTGTAGTCTAAACAATTTAAGAAAAAAATCTCCAATTGTTTTAACATCTTCATATTAATTGGGATTTTAACCACTTCAATTAAATTAATCCAAGTTTTAAATGTGTAACTTTGATCATTAAATAATTTATTAGAAAGTATGAATGACATTATGATCAAATTTTGGATCAATTTTTTATCAGTTATGGCAACAACATTATTGTTTAAGAATTTGTATAGTAAGTAGATTGCAATTATCAAATTTTCCACTGTAAGCTTTGAAATTTTTACTAGTTTTATAATTTTACTATTTATTGGAGATATGCCGAATAATTTAAAACCCAAATCATTGAATGCAGTTATATAAGCATCAGATTTTGAATCTTTCATGATGTATGATTAGATTCATGGCAGGATTTGGTTTAAATATATAAGGTGTAAGTCTGGATTTAAAAAAAGAAAAATAATTTATATAAAAAAAATAGCTGCATAGAAATGAAAATTTTTTGGAACCTAAAGTAATGCGAATTGGGTTAAATAATTCTGGTATATAAAGGGGATTTTTATTGCAGATCACTCACAGATATGCATGCATAAATTGCCATGGTATATGAATAATAAAAATAAAAAATTCTAGTTTCTATTCATGCGGTTTACGGCGTCAAAATGGTGCCTTCATTTGAGAATGGTCATTCACGGATATGATGTCCCTATTATTATCTGTGTACCTTAAATGGACAAAATGTAAAAACTATTCAACAGAATATTTATTGTTATAATCTACACAAATTTAATCATGTAAAGGATTCTATTCATATGAAAATCATTATCATCAAATCAGTATAAATCATTTAAATAAACTATTGTATTTATTTGAAGAATGTGCATGAGCCGTGACCCAGATTTGGTTAATAAGCTCAAACAATAGAAATTTCCAAAATTTCAATGTTCTCAAGCACTTGATTACTGGATCAGGGAACGACCTTTGGATTGCACTACATTCGCGTGTCCGCAACCAGCCTAACTTGTTAACCGCATCCGAAGCAAAAAAAAAAAAAAAAGGCCCAGACACCAAGTACATTGGTTGAAGGGATCAACCAAAGTTGATGAATTTGTTAAACCTTAAAAATAGTTACAAGCGGAACTTAAATTGAAACGAGCGTGAAACTTGATGCCAGCAAGCTAAAAAAAGTCTGTTGGAGTTGAGTTTCCGCGATTTGCAACCGGCAGTGCTCACACGACACCACAGCCAAAAGTCATACTTTCTCAGCCACCTACAAAAAATAGACGTTGGCGCCAAGGGCTGCGCCAGCTCTCATGAAACTTCGACTCGAGTTTCGCGGGAGCATGGCAGTGTGATGGCTAGCTGTCGCGGTGGGCCCTTACACGAGCGGCGGTACCGGCTACTTTACTCCGCGAAGTGGCCGTTCCGTGTGTATAAGCATCTCATCGCTGTCATTCTCGTTTCAGGTATTTGTTGCTGTTCGCAGCCATAAATATTCTCTTCTTTCTTCAACTCTTTAACCATGTTAGGTTTTAAAGTAATTCACTATTATCTTATCCCAATTGTATGTCTTGTGGTTTGGTGGGGTATGCTTATAGCCCTTTTAGTATGTTGGTACGCTCAAGGTGAACCCCAATATTCATGGAATGACGAATACCAAAGCCCTCCATATATTTCTGATTTGGGAGCAACAAATTTACAACCGCTATTCATTTCTTGTGCTGGATTTCAAGCGATATTCTTTGTCGGTACTTTGGTGATGGAATACTTTTTAAGAAGATACAGGAAGCTTCAACCATGGGTTTCAACTAAGCAGTCGAAATTTCAAATCATATCGATTGTATGTGCTATTATTGGACAATTGGGTATTTTATTCGTTTCAATTTTTACCACTACTGCATTCCATTCTGTCCACTTACTGATGGTTGCAATATTTATTGTTTTTTCATTTTTCACTTGCGTTTTCAACTTTTTGAATTCCTTTATTTTTGGTAATTATCCTACCAGATTAAGTCCAAACCACGAAAAAGTTATTTTCGGAACCCACAGATGGGCTAATCTTTACATGGTTTCATTTTTCTTGAAATTGGTTTGGCTTTGTGGTGCTGTCGTTTTTGCAGTCATTTTTGGATACAAGATGAAAACCGACGAGGCCAGTTTATCGGCAGTTTTTGAATGGACTATTTCTTTCTGGTATGGACTTTTACTTGTTTTCTGGTCAATTGATTTATTCCCAAGTGCTGTTAAACACTATCAATTAAGACACCCAGAAAAGTATGGCGATAAAGATATGGCTCACATTCATCTAGACCCTAATGATCCAAACTTTACTAAAGCTGAGAGAAGATCTATCTCGACATTTGGTTCTCCAACTTACGATGAGCAAAGTTTATAGGTTTAGAAGTTAGATTGTATTATAGATATCGATACTAGATTCGTAGATACCGGGGCTTGATCAGATCCACTGTAGAGGACGGAAGAGAGTTGTCTTATCACACACAAAAGATAAAATCAAGAATACGATCCAACGTACATCAACTAAAGCATTAGACCTGCAGAAGTAATATATAGTAGATTAAGTCTGTATTGGCATAGACAATTACAATTTCACCTTACTGAAAAGGTGAAATTTCACATGGACAAACATAAAAGTCCAATTTGCAACGATAACAATCAATATTTTGTATATTAAAAGAACATCCTAATGAGCTCTAGAATAGCACCACCACACACTAAAAATACCAAGAAGAAAATCCACGTCTTGCTCAATGGGTATTCGGTCTTGGAATCTTCTTCTTTAAATTGTCCTGTTTGTTTAAGTTGATTCTTCTTGTTGAATTTTTTGTTTGCCTGCCTTTGTTTTGGTGTTTGAATAGCCTATGGTTAGTAGTTGTCATTTGTGGTAAAAAAAAAGTAGAGTTACCGTACCATTTTGTTGTAGTCTTAGTAGTTATTTTTCACTACGTGTTGAGTTTTCGATATCGCGAACTGATCTGGGGTCTGCAAAAAAAAAACTAGCGCCGCCAGGTTTCGATCCTGGGACATCAGGGTTATGAGCCCTGCGCGCTTCCACTGCGCCACGGCGCTGAATCCGTGAGTTAAAATCTTTCGCGGCGGCCAAGAGGGACAAAAGGCACGTGGTATATATCACGTGTATCACTATCACCACTATACCAAACTAAGGTTTTTTCTTTAAATTTTCCTTATCTGCACCTAGTATTAGATAATTAAATAGTTATATAATTATCCAAATACATATGTTTAGAAAAAAAAAAAAAAACCATTTCAAACTCTTCCGGACACATTTACTCCATCAAAACTATACCGAACTAAGGTTTTTAATTTTAAATTTTTCTCATCTGCACCTGGTATTAGATAATTAAATGGTTATATAATTATCCAAATACATACGTTTAGAAAAAAAAAACCCCCTTTTAACATGTGTTCTCTTGCACGTGTGTATTAGGTGCCAAGTTATGTCTGTGGGACTGAGGATGCTTAAGGTTCTTCAACAGCCAAAGGGTAGATATTATGGCAAACTGTTTGAGTGATTTCCAGGAAGACCAAAACTGCGATAAGGAGGAGTGGGCTTATCAACTACACATGCTGAATTAATGGCTGCAAATGGCGCTTTGAGGTTCAATAGATATTTACTTTAATATTTCACTTTGTTTTATTTCTTTACGAAGAAATTGAGTCATTTATGATAATGACTACAAATAAGACTCTTTAATGTTTGTAATTCACCTGAAATTTATAAGAAGACTGAAGAGATAACGTTTGATATAAATACAAAATACTCAAATTGTGGGTGAATCTATGGTTTTGACTGAACAAAAATGCTAACCCTATAGAGCCAAACAAGTTACGATCTGATTATAATTACACTTAATCCCAAATGGATCATTGTGTTCTTACATCACGTACAAGAATCGTGGAAGACACCTGACTAAGGGTATTTTGCAGCCAACGTGTAATTGAAAAGGCATGTTCCATCAAAAAGTTACAAAGAAAAGCTCACCACAGACATGATTAGCTTACATTCCGAACCAGAAAGTTACCAAAAACGAAGATTCGATCCCATCATTAAGAAATTTTTACCTACACCTTCTACATATTCTAACTAGCTTTTTTAGCTTCTTTACTTTTCTCTTTTTCCGATTTAACTTTATCTCCCAAAGTCTTACAGAACTGGGTTGATCCTGCAAGAGCACAGTCTACGTTGTTATTGTTGAATCCGTTATTGGAATCTTCGTAAGTTTCTATCACGGCTTTCAACACATTTTTTACATGAATGATGTCAACCGTAGCGTCAGACAACGAGAATGAGAGAGTAAGGTAGTCTTCAAAAGAATCATCGTTGTCTCTTACAGACCACGAACTAATACCATTCGGTATGAACACATTTGGCTCTCCATCAGTACAGATCTCCTTTGGTTTTTCTAAATTCCATCCAATTGTGTCAACACCAAGAGATACAAATGAACTCACCATCTCAATCTTGTAGGTCTTGGATTTATTGTCTTTTACAATGAGAACAAGATTGGGTCTATAAATATCTTGTCCACAGCCACAATTCTTCAAGTGAGCCCTAGCGAATCCTACAAGAAACTCTTTATTCTCTGGCAATTCGACCAAATCATTTAGATTGTACTCATCCACAAAAGCATTGATATTAATCATTTCGGTTCCACCTCTTAATGCTCCCACTGGAGTATCCAGAGGTAATTCTTGATCCATTTTATAAACAAATTCACAATTTGAAGTTGAACCAATAGTGCCAGTCAATTCACACTTCAAGATTTCGAGGCTTGCCCATCTGTATACGAAATAAATGAACCTATCATGTTTGAAGGTTTGTCTTTCCAGGAAATCAGTGAATGGAGTCCAATTCTTCTGGACGGGCAATCTCTTGATACCGGACCGTCTTAATTCAATGGCCCTGTTGAAAATCATTTTGTCGGTGGCCTTGTTAGGTAGCTGGTTCATCGTAGTTTGACCTCTTTGAAATTGCCATGGGAAGCACATGAACATTGATCTATAATAATCAAAGTGAAGGGTCGAAGTTTTTTCATCCACATCTTCTTTCTCTGTGATCTTTCTGTGATAAGCATTGAAGATTATCAAAGGTTCCTCGTATCCCAATTCATTAACCACTAGTAAGAGCCTAGGGTCTTCAGGGCCGTAGTATTTCCCATCACGTCTTTCAGGATTCGAATAAGTTGGCATGGGAAGAAAGCCAGGATAATGAACTTTAGTAAAAAATTGACCATTAACATTTACTTGATCATGAATAGAATCAGGATCATTGGTAGGAATGATCATATCGATGTCCTTCAATTCTTTCCATTTTTCATCAAAGATTTGGCCATATGTAAGACTGAAATTAGGTTGGTTTCTGTGCCCATTAGGACTATAAATGATTCTAGATATCATAAAGTGAACTCCATACTGAGCTAACCATACAGAAGTTCCAGCGAGTCTATACCAGTGTTTTCCAATTGTTTTCTCCTCAAATTGCTTATCAATATCGTCTTTGAAATAAGGCTCCATTTGCTTATACAAATCAGACTTTTCTTTCTTGAATTGTTTAATTATATTCTCGAGATCCGTATCCATAGACTTCATATCCGTAACTTGCACTTCTACATCTTTCTGAATATCTTTACACTGGTCTTGTTCAATGTCTCTATGGCCTCCAAAGACATTAACCGTTTGAGAATGATACTTATCTGGATTCATGACAATAGATGATACAGCATTGGTCTTCTCTTCTCCACCATCAAATCTTAAGATTTTGGCCTTTCTAAATTTGTTCTTTTTAACGTTAAATTCACTATAAAAGAAATCTTCAAGATCTGGATCAGAAATGGGGAAATTCTTTGGGAAAAGTACTATTTTATTTCGATTATTGTTATCTGAGAGTTTGTTTGTGGTTAATGAAATTTGTGGTTTTCCTTCCAGTGAAGTTGGTCTATAAGTTGAAACCACATTATTCAAATTATCACTAAATGTAGCAAAAGATATTGAAAGTAAGAGCATAGCCACAAGCACTACGCTTAATATTAATAGTTTTCTATTCTCTAGCCGTTTCATGGATTTCTTTGCTGTAAAAGTCGAAACTGTATAATTACGGAAATAACCAAAGTTTTGATTCAATAAATTGACTAAATTACAGAAGCTGGAGCCGTCAACACGGGTTGCTTGAAGTATCAATGGACTGCAAGAGGCTGCGCAATATAGCCGCCATGCAGGACTTTAACATGGACTTGAGACGATCGCCAACGAGTTAAATAGGGTAGATCTAGCAACCATAAGTTTTACAGGATTATTAGATCTTTAGATTGGTGTTTTCAATGGTATTTTTATATTAGTAGTTGTGAAATTATTTTTTTTGCATTCTTAAGAGTTCAAATAAAGAGTATTGTTGAAAACGTGTGCCGAAAATTATTATATTTAGACCTCAGTTCATAGCAGCTCATATCAGCTGTTCTTCTTGTTCTTAAAGTTTGTCTACGTAGTTTATATGCAACATTAGATTATTATTACATTCCCCTTCGATTTATAGCTAGTGGAAATGTAGATAGGTACAGCCCGATGTCTAGCTATATTTAAAGTTTTTACAGGTAAAGTCGTGCATGAGAAGGAGAGAAGGAGACAAGGGAAATAGTGGCTGAAAATTCCGGTTCTTAACACCATGCCACTTTCAGCGTCAAGGAACTCTATTTTTGCTGATGTCAATTGCCTGGTCTTAAAATAGATACTTTTGGTGTTGTAAAATAAAGTTTAAATAGTGAGAATAGAGGTGGGGCCGTTACCTGTCAATATGCACAACAAGATGGTTTAGCGAGGTCGAGAATTTTGCAGTTTATTTGAATGGAAAAATATTTTTAGAAGAAGGGACAATCACGAACGCTTATACTTATTCATTCTGTAGAAATTCCGGTCTGCCAGTGAAACAGGAAAGAGTTTTTGTGAACAAGTGCTTGGTGAATGGCTTTAACGCTAACTTGTTATTACAGGTGAGACAACTGTTCATGGTCCGGTCATTTATCCCATTTGTAATTAATTCGAGAAACTGCCTTTATATGGAAAAACATAGCCATTAACTCTCTTTTTTGCACTATATAGATCTGTAGAATAGTGTATACGAACACTGGATAAAATTTCGCAGCCAAAGGACAGTCAAGCTAGCTTGGTTAAATGGCCTCTAAACGAGCTAATGAACTAGCCGTCAAAGGGCTACTAGAACAGCTAGAAGAAGGACGACTAAAATCACACCCGAAAACAATAAAAACAAGCACACCTACTTCAATGCCGTTAATGTCAAAGCTCCAAAAAGGCCCAGACACCCATATTATATATGTTGCGGCGCTGGCCACTGGTATACGGAGCCATCATCATCCAGTACTTACGGCCCCCAGACCAAGCCGGACCCAATCCCGTCCGTCCACCTACTCCCACCAAACGGCCCCAGCCGCACCCTGCTCATCGCGATAAGACCGAAATCCCAGTGCGCAACTACCATGGACAGAGACAAGAGTGAAAAATCTGAAAAATTAGACCGGGCAGATAATGGAAGAGACCACCGGAACCGTATGAGAGTCTCCAAAGCTTGTGGACGCTGTAGGGCCCAGAAAATCAAATGTAGTGGAACTTATCCTTGTACTTCATGTGTTAAACAGCATAAAGACTGCGTCTATAATACTACTGCTGCTACCAGCTCAAGGGACACCATTCCAACTCCCTCAATTATAAATGTCCCCGAGAAAGAGTTACCATATCTCAGCAAATCAGACGACAAAGTATACATCAAGCATCTTGAAAATCGAATTCAATACCTTGAATCTCGGTTGAGTGAAAGCGGTGAAACACTATATGAGAGTGCCAGAGACGGGGAAAATGAACTTGAAGATACCGCTAGGTTTCTCAGTCCGCTGACAAAGTGGAGATATAGCAATAGACTGCAAATCTCGTTAACAGAAGAATTATCCAAAAGAATTTACGATACTTTGACCCCGGAAAATCAAGCCCAAGTTCAATTACCTAGAGCTCAATATTTTGGGTGGAATCTTAGTGGTACACATTACCTTAAGAATGAGCAGTTGCCAGAACTACCCAATGTAGAGCTTCCTGAACCAATAGATTTTTATATAGACTATTTTTTCCGGGAATTAAATCAGCTTTTTGCAATCATTCATGAGCCGGTGTTCAGACAGCAGTATTCGTCATACAAAGAGATGACAGAGAAGAGCCAAAAGACATCTCAGGCAAAACTTTTCGAAGCAATGTTATATATGATTGTGTCTTTGTCTATTAGATTTACAGAATTTCAAAAGAAAAAGGACCTACTGCTTCGAGTATTAGAAGAGGAGGAAAAGCTATTTTGGTACTGTCACCGGATCGTGGAAATTCTCAGTTTCCAATGGGAATCATTTGAATTGATCCAGTGCTGGCTTTTGATAACTTTATATTTGAGAGTAACTCATAGACAAACTTCTTATTTCTTTGCTCTTGGATCTGCGGTTACAATGGCCAGATCAATGGGGATTTATAAGAATATCTCCAAGATTCGTCAACCCGGTACTGCTTACGAACAAATAAAAGCTAACAGGGTATTCTGTGCATTATACACGATCGAGAGATTATTTGGGCTTCAACTGGGACGTTATGGATTTATAGACCAAAGAGATATTGAAATTGAATTACCCGATAGAGATTTTGACGTTTCGGCCGACAGTTGGATAACTTTCCCGGCTTTGGCCATGCTTCAAATCGCCAAGTTGGCGAACTTTGTACATACCAGTCGTAAAGAGAAGTTGGATTTGTTGAAATATCAACAAATCAATAAAGACCTCGTTCAGTTGAATACCTGGTTGAATGAGAGAGGGTTCCATACCAATGAGCTTTTCAATAATCCGAATGAAAAGATCAGTTCCCTCGTCAGAGCCCAGGTTAAACTACATTATTATGATTTAATTCTCTGTGTTCACGGGAAAGTTTTATTCAATTTCATAGGAAGCAGAATAGCTACCCCGGGTCTCAAAATTGAGATGGTGCTAGATGCATCTCAAGGTATTATTGAAGTTTTATCAAAAGTCGAAAAGGCCAATTACTTGTACACTCCATGGTATATGTCCCTATTATTATTATTCCATACGGGAATGAACTTATTAGTGTTGATTAATGCTGGATTATATCTACCAAAAGTTAGAAAGTTATACCTGCAAACTATTGAATTAATTAATGTATTGAAAAAAGCGAACGTTAGACTGCCCGATAATCGAATTTTAATCAAAAAACGGTTTA
Source organism: Yamadazyma diddensiae (assembly GCA_030563465.1). Taxonomy (NCBI): domain Eukaryota; kingdom Fungi; phylum Ascomycota; class Pichiomycetes; order Serinales; family Debaryomycetaceae; genus Yamadazyma; species Yamadazyma diddensiae. The sequence goes on from JAJMIX010000001.1 coordinate 101,298, forward strand.
AAATGGCCGAGGAATGTATTTGGGCTTTGAAAAATGCTGGTAAAGCAATCTCATTAAGATTTCAACAAGATATTCAGCAACTCATGACGATTGGATTAGAACCTGGATCTTCTGAAGTCAATAGGGCCACATTCAATCAATATGGATTTGCTTCTGAAACTCCAGATGAGTTCAATGTGTTGATGAGAACTGGTAAACGAGTAAAACTTGAAAAATCACAGAAAACACAAGAAGATGACAGAATGCAACCACCGATGGAACCACTGGTGTCAAATATGATCCCGTCTCAATTACCTACATCAGAACCACCAGTGTTAGGTGGATTGTCAAATGAAATCAATCCTAATGATCCAAGTTATATTCAACCGGATGAAGGAATATATCATAATCTTCTTTGGTTTGACAAATGGATTGAAGAAGGTGAAAATGAATGGCTCGGTCAATATTAAATAATATATGCATTATGACTATAGCTACACTCGTAGACAAAACTGTAGCTGATTCTCTTTCTGGAAGTTTACTCCATAAGGTCACCCGTTTGCATATTCCCACTGAATGTCTACAGATCTTTCACAGTCTACACCAAGTCATTTGCAGCAATGGTTGTATGCAGGACACATTCAATTTAAGATTTGGTGCCATCCACTCGAAGTCTAATTAGTTTTAAAAAGGTTCTTTGACAGGCAATGGCATGCTTTCCGAAAAGCAATGCTCAAATGGTCTAGCCTCTAACAATTGCGTTATCAGGAAAAATAGAACCCTAAGAGATAAAAACTATTAATTTCGAACTCTATCAAAAGGACAAGAGAAGATCAGTTAGAGTGTAAAACCACCGGACCAGCTCACTTTGAACATCATTTGATTTCCTGTTCCGGTAAGTATTGAGTATATAAAAAGATGGAACATCATTTAATTGCTTGTTCTGGTAAATATTAAGTAAAAAGAGATTGGCTGAGAAACCGGTCTACTGAGACCCCAGGTAATCAAAAAGACACTAACCAAATAAATAAACTACAATTCGGGCACTAATACTATAAATAGACTGAACATTGAACGAATCATAAACAATAATTCTACAGGGTGCTACGCCATTAATTAAGAACCGACAGTGCCTATATGTTTTGGGCATAGCCACGACCATAATAAAACCTTTTAGCTTATTTGAAATCCTCCCAAAAAACGTAATTGTGCAAATGAAACATAATTGGTTAAGAGATCATTAGAAATGGAATCTTCCATTTAATAATCGTTTGAAATAACACAGCCTTAAAAAACAATATGGGTGTGAAAACATTGAACCCCAGTTTCTCCATAATGGGTTTATCCGAGGACTCAAATGTGGAGCTCCTTTCAGGTAAGAAGGGTTTTCTCAAAAGGGAAACTGGCCGACCAGCTTGGTGATGGCGCGACGGGGGACATGCCATGACCCCAATCGCCCCCCTCCCCCCACGTTAGATGTACCCCACGCAAATTGTGAGGATAAACTTTTATACCAAATTCAGAGGCAAGCACGTGAAACCAGTAACACCAAAACAAGTGATTTTATTTCTTATCACCATCTATAATATCCATTTATAATATATACAAAAAATCATCTTATACTATCCATTACCGCAGTACGCACACATGACCCATGGGTACCCGTTTTAACGTCACCTGTTTTAACCGGACGGAAAAACTTTTTGCGCCAATAACAAAAAAAACGCACCAGTGCGAAAAAAGAAAATTAACCCGTACAAATTTTAACCCGTTCAAATTTTTTTTTCCATCTACAACATGACAGAAGTACTTGAAAATCCAAACACTTCAAATTCAACAGATTCAAATCCAACAAATGACCTGAATTCATCAACCAAAAAATCAAAAGATGATAGACCTTATAAATGTCCAATGTGTGATAAAGCCTTCCATAGATTAGAACATCAAACTCGTCATATAAGGACTCATACGGGTGAAAAACCTCATCCATGTACATTTCCTGGATGTCAAAAACGATTTAGTAGAAGTGATGAATTAACCCGTCATATGCGAATTCATAATAATCCGGCCGGAAGAAAGAGGAAAAATCGTCAAGATTTTGAAGAAGTTCAAATGGCTCCATTTAGATCCGAAACTGGTCTTAATAAATTAGTTGAAGCAATTCCAGTACAACAATTTGGTACCAGATTTATACCGGTGGCTATAGATAAAGATGGTCAAGCCATGTACCATCAAGGAATACCGATTTATTTGGTTAATCAACCGGTTAATCAACAATCCAATGCTACACAACAACAACAACCACAACAATCTTATACCCCAATAAACCCTGTAAATCAACCTTCGGTCCAACATTCCCAAGTACAACCAGTTCCAATTCAACAATCTCAACCAGAATACCAAATTCAACAGGGAAATGCCGTTTTCTCCCTCCCATCGCTGCCAACTATCCCATCTCGTCAGTTCCAGTATCAACCTCAAGCTCAACCTCAACCTCAACCTCAACCTCAACCTCAAAGCCAGTTCAGTCCAAGTAATCTCGTTAAACTGGAAAGTTCAACCTCTTTAGGAGTTTTCTCAACCGATAGTGCCAATCATTCGGTAAGTACGTCCCCGGATCAATCTACATCTCAAAAGAAACTTCCTTCTCTAACGAATTTGAACGATTATTTCCATTTAAAGAAGAATAGTAGTACGAATCTTTCATCATTTTCAAAATCAAATTCTCAAGGTAATTTAAATGGACTTCTGCAATTAACAAGAATGACTCCATTAAAGCCAATTCAAAGATCTACTCCAACTTACACAAACGGATCTGGTTACTTCGTAAATCCCCAAAAATCATCATCATCTTTGAATTTAGAGTTTGCTCAAGCTCTGAAAAAATCAAGACCAAATAGTCCTAATTCTTCATTCACAAATTTAAATCATTCATTTAGTCAACCAGGATTCATAATATCACCAAGTGAAACTCCATTACAAACTCCATCTCAATCACCCCATTTAAAGCCTCAGAATTGTCCTGATTTTTCTAATATTCATAGTAAATTATCCGATGTAACGGTGAAGGAACAAAATAATGATCTGTCTATAGCGAACTCCGGTACTCAATTACCTCCAATACGGAGTGTTTTTAGTTTTCCCGGTGAAAAGTAAGTAATAGACATAACATTCGAATAGTCTCTGTAACTCGCCATGATGTCCTGTGTTCAACCAAGATGCTCTAGATTAGCTGACTGAAATTAGAGGACACAGGATGTCTTTGGCCTGGCCGATACTTCTTTATATGCTTCACTGGTCATTATTGGCCCGAGCCTCTTCGAATCTACAAATGGGCCAGAGGAAACTACGACACTATTACTATTACTATTAAAATACAACACTATTACTATTACACTATTACTATTACACTATTACTATTACACTATTTCTATTACAATACTACTACTGCACTGCAACACTGTTGCCAACACTATTTCACTACAACACTATTTCACTACAACACTATTTCACTACAACACTATTTCACTACAACACTATTTCACTACAACACTATTTCACTACAACACTATTTCACTACAACACTATTTCACTACAACACGATTTCACTACAACACTATTTCACTACAACACTATTCACCACAATACTATTCACTACAATACTATTTCACTACAACACTATTCACTACAACACTATTACACTACACTGTTTAGGCCCAGACACCCGTACATATAATACGAGTATAATAAAAGGCCCACACACCAATTATCGAATTACAAGACAACCCCCATCATACACTACAAGCATACCCAATCATAAACTACAAGTATACCCAATCACAAACTACAAGCATACCCAATCACAAACTACAAGCATACCCAATCACAAACTACAAGCATACCCCAACACCCCCAGAGAACTTCCCACCACCATACCCCCAACCCCCATACGGCTCCACCACTACCCTTCCAATCACCAGCCTCACGTTATGTTATGTTGCCTAATTAGGAAAGGTAATTACACGCTTCGGCACACCACATCGGCATATCACCTATCCGACCATCCAATAATCCCTGCAAACAGGCCCAAATCCCCCTAAATCCCCCCAATAATCCCCCAAATAAACCATCCAATAAACCACAACCAATTGTCCCCCGGAACCGCAAGGCCCCAGTCCCGCTAGTCCCATCATCACTCCCACCGCAACGCAGCAAAAGCAAAAACAGTCACCCATGCCAAGAGCGTGTGTGCACCACCATCGCATAAAAAAATTTTTAATCCACCGAAAATAATCACAACCAATACTTTGTTTGATCCTTTTAGTTTTTAATTAAACTGAAAGTCTTACTATAATTCGAGAAGGTTATCCATCTCACAATTTTTCTCCGGTCTGTCCCCTGCTTTCCCTTTATTTAAGCAGTAGACGAGCTTTTAAATAAGTCTTCGTCATGTATCAACCGGGTTTTAACGCTAATTTGGGCACTTCTGGTCATAGAGCCTCGTCGTCGGTTAATTACCTTTCAAGTTATGATCATCAACACGTTCCGCCTCCAACCTCATCCCATTTTTTGCCCCATCAACCAATCCAAAATCTGATGATTCAACCAACTATGGTGGGGATTGTTCCTCCACCTCCATTGCATATTCAAAATGCTCACATGATGAATATGATGAATTATCAGCAACAACAACAACAGCATCATCAACAACAACAACAAATCCAACAACAACAACTTCAACAACAACAACCGACCACTGGAGGTATCAATTCAGTCTTGGAGTATGACTTGAATAACATGTCAACATTTCTCAGTTGGTGCGCTTTCGGGATGTTAAAACAGAACCGAAACCCCAGTAAAAATTTCGAAAGTTTAGTTAATTCTGTGCTTTTTGCAACAAGATTACCAAAATCAACTATTATAATTGCTTTAGAGTATATGAATCAACGATTTTCATTAAAAAAATTGGATAATTTATCTGAATCAGATATTTTTGTAAAATTGATTGTTTCATTGATTCTTGGTAATAAATTCAATGATGATAATACCTTTACAAATAGATCATGGTGTGGAGCTACAGGTTTGGATTTAAATCTTTTAAATGAACAAGAAATGGCTTGGTTAGATGAAGTTAATTGGCAATTGAATGTGGTGAATTTTGAAAGTAATATTGTTACTTTAGAAGAATGTTGGAAAACTTGGTTAGATAAGTATTCCCCATCTTCTCCAATTTCAAATCAACCATCTCCAACTTATAATTCATTACCTTCATCTCCTGTATCTCCTTATTCAGCTTATTATCCTTCATCATCTCCAACTTTACCTTATTCAAATTCATCACCCAATGGTTCGATTTGGAATTACCAAATGTATCCTTATCATCAACCGCAACCACAACAACAACAACAGCAACCAAATATTTGGTCTTACACTCCGTATCAGTATCAGAATCAGAATTTCGTGGGTTATACGAATCCTTACTACAGTTACAATATGGCCAGCTGTTAACTGTTGTTAGTTAACTTTAACTAGTGCCAACTGACTAGCTAACTAAATTAGAGCTACGAGCAATAGATTGTTTATATGATCATTTTATTACTTCTGACATAATCCCGTCATGAAGGTCCACTTTTTGTTTTTTTTGTGGAATATACGTATAGATTCTATCTATTTACTCTCAAATTCATTATCATCATCTTCCTCTTCAATCCCTTCAGCGGCTAATTTCTCTGATGCCTTGTTAAAGTCAATAACTTTACCTCGGGTTCTTCTACCACTAGTAATAATATTAGTGGTATCGATTTCAGCCAAATCATCTTCTTCATCATCGAAAGCTTCTTCTTCACCACTCTCATCATCTGACTTATCCTCGTCCTTCTTTTCGTCGTCAGATTTCTCGGGTGGTACTTCGTCGTTGTACTGGGTTCTTCTCTTTTTCTTCTTCTTCAATTTCTCATCATTTGGCCTTTTTTTATCGGAATTTTCAGTAGTAGCTTCAGTTTTGGTTGTAGATTCCAATTCTTTGGTATCTTTTGGAGATTCAGCAATTTTTTCCTCGGTTTTAGCGTCAATTTTTGGCAGTTTCTCTTGGTCTGACATGTTCAAAGTGAAAAGTTGAGTGCGCGAAAAACATCTAAAATATCTTTCAATCTTCTTTCCAATGAGCCTTGCCATAACTAAAAAGACTAAATTATCTGAACTCATACATTACAGACTTAAGGTTAGTACTATAGATAACAAGTCATTTATAGGGAACCTCCTTGCCTTTGATAAACATATGAATTTGGTTCTTTCAGACACAGAAGAAGTCAGACTCCCCAAGAAAACTCTTCAGAATATAAAAGCTGGTAAAGACATAAAGGAAATAAAGACTAACTTAGGACTTATAATTCTTCGAGGAGACCAGATTGTAAATTTGACAATTCAAAGTGCTCCATTAACCAGTACAAAACAGAGAATAGGATTACAAAAAGGAAAAGGAATAGTTAAACCACTTAAACCAGTAAGTGTAAAGAGTAAACTTAAGGGCATCAATTAAAAAAAAAAGATTAAACTAAATAGATTAATAAATCAACAACAATTTGAATTATTCTTTGACTTTTTCTCTTGTGGAGCAGGAGTTAAGGAAATAGTTGGACCACTAGGTTTTGAAGGTTGATCATCAGTCTCTAATTGATGTTTACTAATCATTTCATAAATATTCTTTAATAATTGATGAAATGATAAATCAACGTTATCACTATTTAAGGCTGAAGCTTCAGTAAATAATAAACTATTTTCATCGGCAAAATTCTTAGCTTCATCAGTTGGTACAGCTCTAAGATGATCTAAATCACTCTTATTCCCCACTAATTCTATAACAATATTAGCATCTGCATGTTCTTTCAATTCTTTTAACCATCTGCTTACACTTTCATAACTTTCAGTCTTGGAAATATCATAAACAATTAAAGCACCAACTGCTCCTCTATAATAAGCTGAAGTAATGGCTCTGTATCTTTCTTGACCTGCAGTATCCCAGATTTGTGCTTTAACTCTTTTACCATCAATTTCCAAAGTTCTAGTGGCAAATTCAACTCCAATAGTTGATCTACTATCTAAATTAAATTCATCTCTTGTAAATCTTGATAATAAATTGGATTTTCCAACTCCTGAGTCTCCGATTAAGACTATCTTATATAAGTATTCATAGTCATAAGAATAATCATCTGTACTGTCTACCATTATGAAATATGTGATTGGTAAAAATCCTGTTGACGGTGATGTGTGATTTAATTATCTTGGTTAAAATTGGGGGATTTTCTCGATTTTTGATTCGTTAGAAACCTTGAAACTCGGATATTTATATAAAATTGAATTTGATGATAGTTTAATTACTTATTTGTAAATAATCAAACTGCTAGATCAATTAGGAGTCAACAAAAACTGGGAAAAGTGGGCGCGCGGTTGATTGAGAGGCCTCCACCAGGAGTCGACCCGGTAAAGTTAACAATTAGGGCGATTGTTTGTATTGATGGTGCTAGCGATAGTTAACCAAGATAGTTTGTAGAGCTTGTTATGGGGATAATTCGTGGCGACTGGCGGTAATAGGAGTATACAAAGAGGAAAAAGTAGTTACGTGGCACCGTGGTCGTCTGACGTGTCGCGAGGCTGGGCCCAGAGCCAGTGTACGCAAAGCACCTGTCAATACGAGCCAACGCATCTGCCATTGAAATCCCATATTAATACTACAACTTATATTACTAATCTCTAAATCTCTGCTTATCTTCACTAGCTGCCTTTTTCTCCATCTCATCCCAATCTTCTCCTTCACTTTCCTCTTCGCTACCACTTACTTCAGATCCCAGTCCTGAAACTGAATCATCCTCAGAGTACGCATCTTCATCACTGGCAACATCTTCATCACTTGGATCTTCATCGGATGCTTCGAATTCACTCTCTTCTTCCTCCTCTTCTTCTTCATCAGTTTCACCAGTCCCGGTCAAGAAAGACCATCCTCCATCTACAAAGAATTGGTATGGATCAGCAATAACCGTCTTCATAATACTTGGCCAGTTCAAATTCATTTGTCCTTCACTGATTGGAATATCAACGTCAGTTAACCAGTTCTTAACATCTTCAATCAATTCCATAGGGATAGTGTTAATGTGAACTACTGGTTTATTAAAATCTTTGAACACAAACACCATATCAAAGTTTTTCAACCCGAATTGAACTCTTTCCAAATGAGCAATTTCAATTTCTTCCAATGTGATAACCATATAAGGAGGATCAATTAATTGAACTAAACAATCCCTAGTTGGCATACAGAATACAGCGGATCTAGATGGAACACCTTGAAATCCTAATTCTCTGAATGGGATATCTAAATCAACTCTTCCATTTGAAGAATCAGCAATTAATTGAGCAAAATTCTTAAATTCCTTATCCAAGGCAGCCTTTCTTCTCCTTTCTTCTTGTTCTTGTTGTAATTCATCTTCATCTCCATATCTATATTTACGTTTTCTACCTCCAGTTTCATCAAATGCCATATCACTTGCTTCACGGTAGAATTGGACATCGTATGTTTTCCTTTTTCCGATTATCAAAGGACTGTGAAGATGACAATGAATTAATACAATCAACTCATCTTTTGAAGGCTGAAAGAAGAGATGTTTGATGTTAGAGAAAAGTATATCCACTTTTTGTTCAAGCTTGAAACTTGATTGATATCTAATACCATTTTCATGAATTGATAATACCCCTCCAGCTTTTTTGGTGTCATGTTGAGGTCTTACCAATACATTTTCCAACCTTTTAACTCTTGATCCTTTCAATTCGATCAAATTGGCTTGAGATACAACATCTTCCAATTGTTTACGTTCTTGTTCTCGTTTGACAGAATCTTTCTTTAAATCTTGAATGGCCTTATACACATCGACCATTCTTTGTCTGTCTCTTGATCTGAAAGTGAAAGATCTGATGAAAGAGTTCTCTGGAGAATCTTCATATGGCAATTCCTTGCTCTTAGAAGCAACACCACCTGAACCTGGAGAATTGAAATTCAATCTCAAATAAGTGAAATCTCCTTCTTCGTTTTGACTACCATTTTTGAATGAGTTTATATGGAAAGGAACTGGTCTACCACAGATTGGCAATATGATAGTTTGATTCTTATAATCAACATGGATCTTCAAATCCCTCACGTTGCTTGGAATTTGAGATTCCCTGATATATGAATCATACTTCTTGAAAATTGGCTTGTAATCAGATTCATCAGCTGCGTCAGCTTTAGAGAATCTGGATAACCCTTCTTGTAATCTTTTATCATGAAGCTTTCTTTGAGTTTCTTGTCTAATTTGTTCCTGATTAAGATTATCTTCATTTTGAGTCGATTCATTTCTTAATTTCTTTTTCAAAATCTTAGAGTTAGATTCAATGTTATTCAAATTCTTTTCGATTTTCAAATCTTTTTCTGATTTTAATCTTGGTTCATTTCCATCCAATTCATCTTTTATATCATTTTCACTGAACGAGAAAGATACATCAGGTTTTGACCTTAAATGGTTACTCAAAACAATCACTTCAGATTCAGTGACTTGAATTGTATCACTCAATAATAAAGCATATGGCTTCTTTTCACTAACCAAATCATTAAATCCAATAGTCAAAGAGAATACTTGATTGGCCTGGATTTTTCTATCCAGTTTACCGTTGAAAATAAAAGTTGAATCTCTGAATTCAATTCCCATTAACCAACCACAGTTTTTAGTGAAATGAGATACCAAATCAGATCTTTCACTTTCAATATACTTAACGGCTTCTTCATAAATTTGATTACTTGTTTTACCAACTTTAATGATATCATCTATCAATTTTGATTGTAATTTGAGTAAAAACTCGAAATCTTGATCCATTTGTTTGGTAGGATTGATCAAAAAAGTTCTAGAGATATTAGAACAATAGTTCTTATATCTTAAACCGATAGAGCATAATATAGTTCCATCACCTACCAAAGGTTTATTATTAGATTGAGCACTAGGTCTCAAATCAAATTCTTTACCACTTTGAATAATAGGATGATAGCACCATTCAATTTGATCAGGATCAACTTTATCACTCAAAATTCTTTTACCTAAATCATTCTTACTAAACCATCTAGCATTTTCAATACGATTATCGATTTGATCACTCAATTTGGCATTACTGATCTTGATCTCATCATCTACGATTTTCATCATTTCATTGCTGAAAATGTCCAACATAACCATCGAAGATTTTGACGCCAATTTAACCAGATCTAATTCTTCATCATCTTTAGCTTCCATAGATTTTGAAAGTAAAACACTACAATCAACAAATTTAAGATCCTTGGATAATTCGTTCCATTCTTCAATGAATTTCCCCTTATATTTGGCCTTCTCAATATAACCAATTTCACCAGATTTCAACACCTCCAAGACTTTTTGAAAAATTTGCTTATTATGATCAGCATCCTTGTTTCTAATCAAGATTTCCACATCCAGAGAATTGGCAGTTGGTTTGGTTGATAAATGCTTGATATAATTTGCTTTATTTTCTGAAGTTATAATATAGCAAGTATTCTGGTTGATGAAAATCCCCGTGTGAGGGAATTCGTAACCTAATAACCAAGTTTGTAAAACGGTTGGTTTTTTGTAAGTATTATCATCATCTTTACCACCCACAAGAAAGGAGAGACCTTTAAGGGATGATTGGGTAAGATTGGATTGGATGATACTTAAACGTTTATGAAACGTATCACCATCGATGTGGACGTCAGTCATGGGAATTTTTCACTTGCGAGAACGCGTAAAGCGAGAGAGAAAACGAGAATTGACAGAGTGAAAATTGGCAGTGAGAATTTACTGAGACTAACAGTGAGAATTACAGTGAGAGAACAGTGAGATTTTACAGAGAAAATTAGAACACTGAGACTAACACTAAGAACCAACAGCGACAGCTGCATTTTATAGTAGTCCTAGTATATAGCTTACACAGATATTATAATAGATAAACTTATAGAAATTACATAGTACATACATTTAACTAGACATATAGGTACATATAACACACATACACTCAAAACACATAGAGGAGTGACATTACCGTTTTTCACACCCCACATAAAACAATCCACGCGAATAAACGCGTTATCATGTTTAGACAAGCTAAAAGAAGAACTGCTGGTAGAAGAAATTTCGAGGCAAAATCTCTGTTTCAACTGTCAAAACTTTCCCTGCTTTATTCCTGTCGTCTTTCCTTTTATGATATTCCACCACTCGAAGAAATCACCCTTGAACAATTCGAAACATGGGCTATTGACCGGTTGAAAATCTTGATTGAAATTGAGAGTTGTGTTTCAAGAAATAAAACTTTCAAAGAGATAGAACTGATTTTAAAACCTTTATTGGCTAAACAGCTTCCTTTATCACCTTTAATCCCGGGGAAAAACGACCAACAGATCGCTGATGAACGGAAGAAAGACCATTATTCTCATTTCATCTTAAGATTAGTGTTTTGTAGAACTGATGAACTTCGAAAGAAATTTGTTAAAAATGAAATGATCTTGTTTAGAATCAGGTATGGCTTGTTACAGCAACTGGAACGGAACCAATTTGTCCAGTTACATAATGATAAATTAGACTGGACTTATATTTCAAACGACGAAAAAATGGCTATTATTGATGATTTATTTAATGCAACTGCTAATACTATAAGAAATCAATTGATGTCAGAAAATGATAAAATGACTATCAACAATGAAATGTTGAGAACCCATATCATCAATAATGAGAATTTTATCAAATTGCCGTTTGAAAAAGTCCCAAATTTACTCGCAACTAGATCCATCTTCTTAGCAGCCGGAAATGCTTATATTCCATCAAGTTTGCAATTGAACCTTTTGGTGATTGATATGCAAGAGTCTTTAAACAAGAGTTTGATCAGAACTTTCCAATCTATTCCAAGATTAGATGAAGATGACAGACTTTTACCTCTTTTATCCAGTTTATCAAAGAATTTCTCGAGTGTTCAATACGAGAGCAATTTCGGTGCTGAAGATGTAGGCGATATCAACGCCATTTCCATCACTTCAAAAGAGATCATTAAGCATTATCCATTATGTGCTCAACATTTGCAAAAACAATTCCAACTTAATCACCATTTACGTTACAATGGACGTCAACAATTATCTCTTTTCCTCAAAGGAATTGGCCTTAATGTTGATGAAGCATTGAAATTTTGGGCCACTCAATTCACTAGTGGTGGCATGTCGATGGAAAAATTCAATAAGGAATATAAGTATAATATCAGACATACTTACGGGTTAGAAGGTGCTAGAACCAAATATAAACCTTGGGATTGTGCAACTATTTTGTCTAAACCTAAACCCAATAAGCAAGAATCTCATGGGTGTCCTTACAGAGATATGCCCACTGAGATATTGGTTAGGAACTTGAACGATATGGGGCTTGAAAACACCGATGTCAATAATGTCTTGAATGATGTCAATGGTAATAATTATACTGTAGCATGTACTAGAGTTTTTGAATTAACTCATAAGCATCAACTTAAAGGGAATGAGAATTTGCACATCAATCATCCAAATCTCTATTTCGATAGATCAAGACAACTTGATAAACCTGTAGCTTGATCTGACAAGCTTGTAAGTGTATAGTAAGTATTAATGTAAGACCAAAGTAGCACCTTCAATCCATTACACTACTAGAAACGTATATTCGATCTACAAATTTAAACTGTTCATTACATCTTTAAATCCCCACCAAGATGCACCACAACCACACAATCCAACCCAGAACGGCGTTAAACATCCCTCATATAAACTCCAATGTAAAACCAATGGTAATTGAATCACCTGTTTAAATAAACCAATTTTCCAGTTTTTATCCCATTTACTAACTGGAGTTCTTCTAATCATTTCAATAATCTCGATCAAAATATATACTCCCCAAATTCTTGAACTCCAAATATATGTAAACATACACCACCAATCGTTATCACCAGTGGTAACCCACTTATGGTCAGTATACCAACCGGCATTTTCGAAAAATTCTAATGCCCAACAATTCAATGCTTGTAATAAATTAATGAATCTAGTGGATCCTCCTTCAGTTACGAACAGAGTGTATTCGTCTATGATCCATGGCATGTATTTAAGGCAATCACCTAATCTATTAAAAATTCTAACATCTGAAATATAAGAACTCATTGCCTTTAAATTATCTGCTAATGGTACTGGGGTCTGGGGAATAGGATATTCTCTAGCCAAAGATTTCAATCTCCCGTCAAATTTGACCCCGAAATTTGTCAATGCCTTCACAAGTTTGAGTCTTTGATCCTGGAGAAATTTTTGAATCTTTGGCTTATTGGCAAGGATGCTGGACGATAAGAGTGAAAAATAGCAGATGAAATATAATACCGAGTCAACTGATGAAGTACTAGCGAAAACTTTGGTATTTAACTCATTATAAAAATTCCTACTGAATACAGATCTCTTTAAAGCACTATTAAGTTTGAGTAAAAGTCCAAGCAGGAGTTTTGGAGGTTTTTGGGGCATAGGTGCTATTGAGATAGACATGGTAGACCGCGGTGAAAAGTTTCGCCTAATTAGGTATAATTAAGGAGACCCGGCGCTTAGATTGAGCGCTAATTTTAAACCGCTAATTCTTAGACCCTTGCACCAGCTAAGGACCCTAGAGATAACTACGAGTATACTATATTAATTCATACATTAAATCACACATGCAACGAAAGGATCTTCATTCATCTATTTCTCTTGAGAAGAACTGGTTTGATGACCATTAGATTGAATGGCTTCCAATTCCTTTTGGTGGTATAATTCTTTACCACTTTGGTCAGCAGAACCAACGGTTTCTAACACAACTTCGTTGATTTCTTCAACTTCGTCATCAACTTGTGGAAGAAGCAAGTTAAGAATAACTCCTAAGAATCCAGTAACTGCGAAACCAGTATCCATAACTAATACAATAGCATCGTAGAATCCTTGTAAACTTTCATTGTCTCCACTGTAAGTGAAAACATTGTCGAACCAACCGTGAATTAAAATAGATCCAAGACCTGGTAATAAAGCAGCAGTTAAAACGAATCTATCTCTTCTAGTGAATTCAGTAGTTGAAATAATTTTAATACCAGAAACTGCAACAGAACAGAATAAGAATGAAGTCATACCACCCAAGATTGGTTTTGGAATAGACACAATTGCAGCAGCAAATTTACTGAAAATACCCATAATAATCAAGAAGAAAGAACACCAGTAACCGGCTCTTCTGTTTGCACATTTAGTAATAGAAATAACACCATTGTTTTGAGCAAAAGTAGAGACTGGAGTAATAGTCATTAAACCAGAAAGCATACCGTTGAAACCATCGGCTAAAACACCACCTTGGATTCTAGATTCATATAATTCACCTTCAACTTCTAATCTTGACACATCAGAAGTAGCAGTGATATCACCAATAGCTTCCATCATCAACACAAGATAAACTGCCAAAAATGGTAAAATAATTGGACCGTAAACTTTTAAATTGAAGGTTTCAACCCACATAAAGGTGAAAGTTCTGGCATTTTCAATACCGGTTGGGGAGAAGTAACCACAAGCAGCACCAACAATACAACCAATTAATAAACCGAAAATAACGGCACAAGATTTGATGATTGGAGAACCGAATTTTTCAGAGAGAATAATGGTAAGGTAGACCAAGAAACCAAGACCAACGAAACGAGCACTACCGTATTCAGCAGTAGAACCATGAGTTGAAGGACAAACACCTGAAGCAGCACAACTTGAACCACCTAACCAATCTTGGAACCCAGTTGAAACCAAGTGAGTACCAATTAACATAACCACAGGACCGGTAACTAAAGGTGGGAAAACTTTTTGTAAAACTTTTGGAGGAGAGAAAGATAATAACATTTCTAATAATGAACAAACAATACCAGAAGCTAAAATTCTACCGTATCCATCAGGACAAGGTTGAGGAACTCCGTCGATGGTCTCACAAATACCATTTGAGTACATTAATGGGAAAGCAGCAGTAACAATTGAAATGGTAGCAAATGAAGTACCAACCACGGTTAATAAACCAGTACCAATATAATAAGGAGTTTTATAAATATGAAATCTGGTAATTTGAATACAAGTTAAAAGACCAGTGACAATCAAAGATGAGGAAACCAAGTATTGCTGAGTGGCAGGACTTAAATTAGCATTGGTGGAGATAATAAGTGGTGGAGTGACAACACCTGCCAACATGGCCAAAGCATGTTGGAAACCTAAGATTGCCCCTAAAAATAATGGCATATCACTGTTAACTCCAAAAAATGGTTGCGTCTTTGCAGCTTTTTTAGTGAATGGAATTTCTGGTAAGAAAAGATATTTGTAATCATAATCACCAAGGAAACCTTCTTTGGTGGTCCATTTTTTAAAGACTCTTCTAGCACCTGATTTAATTGTATCAGTTGATAACATTGTTTAATTAATGAATATAGTTCAGGAAATACTAATTCTTATATACTGCAAATTTGCTTATCAGAAAATAAAAAAAGAAAAAAAAAACGTACAGAAATATTTTCTTCACTTTTTCTCAGGCTAAGTCCGAATAAGGTTTTCGATCTGCGCGATAAGGTGACTCCCCCATGAATAATATGGGATCAACCGCTAGAGACGTACATTAGATAGTCAATTGACTGTTAATGTCGATTAAAAATTGATTGTAAAGTAAAAATGATCTACATAATTGCTTCAATAAATTTGTGAAGAATCCTTGCTCGAAAATGAGGATTATGCATAAAGTTCCCTTGATGCACCTAACGTTTCCGTTTATAGGTTTCACGTAGTTCGCCGTATAAAGGATCTTATCAATGCGAAACAGGCGGTCGTAGCCTCTTAACAATTTGCACTACGCGCCAATAATATTCCGCTGAAAAAAAATGCTCGTTTATCTGCGACCTGTAAAAACGGAATGATTAGCCAAGGCCCGAATTTTCAGCGGCCATTTCGCTCGGTTCACACCGATACAAAAAATTATTTTTTTCTCGGGGTTTTCCCTTTTCATCCCATAACATGTAGTATAACAACTCCTCATTCTATACCAATTGCTCGTTTGACATTAAACGGGACGTGTATTTTTTCTTCTGTAATTATTACTTGTTCTTCTTCTTGTTCGATTCCAATTTTTGGAATATTAAGTTTTTTTCTTCGCTTATTTGGTTTATTTGACTCTTGTACAGCCCTGGGAATTCCCGAGATGGGCGTCGTACTATGAACCTCGCAGAAATGCGACATCTGTCCGTGCATCTCCAGATACTTTTGTAAAAGTGCCTTAAGGTCTGTATTCATTGATAAATCCGATTATCAATAATTATATAATTTGCTTTGCTTAGTTTATGATTACTTCCTCTTGACGACCAATATGCCCTCCTTGTGATGTAACAGCGATCTGCGAATTTCATCTCGCAGCCAATGCACAAAAGTTTGTCCAACATTGCCTAATCGGGTTTATCTCTCATATCAAGCTACATAGTTTCGGTTAATCTCATGCACATTCCTATTCCATTTATTCAACTATATACTATCATAATTACATATTACTAGCGCAATAGAATAGACAGTATGTCAAACTTAACCCATCATCTAAGTATTCATCTCTCCAGTTATTTTGGAAAAAATCGTACGCTTCATTGGCTGCAATTAAACTATAATTTAACATACAGGTTGACATCCAGTTATCATTAGATAATTGATTCTTCAAAATATCCCATTCACTTTCTACAAACTCTCTGGTCCTGTAAAATGAACTTATAGGTGTCAAAGGAATCATATGAATTCCATGAATATACCGTTCTTCATTACCAAAATATGTAGTATGATCGACTTTATTATGAACGAACCTTGATGGCATAATTGAATTATTTTGATAATAAAAATACAGATTAAGACTTTGGTTTAATATACCCAATACCAAATTAGCACAGTCTTCCAAATTTTTATACCCCATTACATTGCCATATAATTTTAATCCGTAATAGCACATATAATCTTCACTTGAACTCTCTTCATCTTTACCATCTCCTGAACTATATAAGCCTTTGGCCCAGCTATGACCAAAATAAAAGTCAAAGTTTCTAACAAATGGGAAATTGTTATTGGATTTATTAATATTGAACACATCCATAATTAAGAGCTCTACCCAATTTTTGACGGAATTTTTGAAATCCCCGTCCCCGATATTATTATCAACTCTAATAATTATGGCAATGGCATAAATATGGTATCCATAATGGAAATGGTGATCATTATAATGTCCATTACCAAAATCATTTCCTTCTGTGGCACTACTTACAATTCCTTTAAAATTAGAATCGTAAAATAATGGATTTTGCTGATTATTATTAATGAATCTTGAATAGGCTTGCTTAATTTTTTGTAGTAATGGACGGGATAAATCATCGTCTTTCAATATATAATGGGCAATATACAATAACATGGCATACTTAAGGAATTTCTTCCCTCCAAAATACATTGAATCTGAATCGGTCTCTGATAAAATATCTCCGTTGACATCTCTTGAAGCTTGTGACGAAATTACTGACAAAACATTCTGACTTAGGGATTCATTTCTGAATCCGAATCTAACATTGGGAATTTGGACATTAATTGTAAGTTTAGGAGTTATACAACCTTTTAATTCTCCTAAAACACACAGATTAACGGATATATCCGAAATTGTTTTTTGGCTGGTGGAGGAAAAGTTCTTAACCATATGTGGAGGAGCAAAGATTAATGGAGCTCCAGTTAAGTTATTTCCAAGTGTTTTATATTCAAAAGAATATGACGTTGTTGTAGCAGAAAATTCGACATTTGAAATGTAACATCCAGCTACTTGATCATAATAATCAAAAGTTCCAAATCCAATTTGAATAACTAAATTTGGTACAGCTTTTTCAAAAACAATTCTTTCGGTGCTTGCTCTAATTCTGATATTTTGGGATAAATACATGGTATATTTAACATCATTATTCAAAGTGATTTCATACTTACTTAACCGATTATTTTGGCACAGTTTACCTTGAACTGATTTAATTCCTACTCCCGATTTGATTTCCGGTATGATCAGATCATAGACACTAGTTACAAATCCCATTCCTTGAACTAAAGGGAATGCAACTGTTCCACTGTCATTTTTAAATTGACAATTAATAGAAAATTTGTCAAGTTGTGAAACCACAAAGTGAGGATCATTTGAAAAATCAGGTGAAGTGAACAGTAAATGTTCAATACCATTGGGATAATAAAAGTACTTAACTGGTTCAGGACCATATACTAAATCCAGTGAAGTTGGATAATAGATATGGCAATTTTTATTATCAAATTGTAGTTTGTATGGGTTAGTCCACACTGGTTCACGGTGATTATCTAAAAGTAAATTGGTATAAAAGTTATTGGTTTGAACTGGAGCATTGTTGGGTAAGTTAGCGGGTCTGGAGACTTCACCAGATCTGGAAGGGAATACGGATGTGGGATTTACAGTGGAGATATCACCACTGAAAGACATAGTTAAATAAATGGCTGCGAAAAACCACAGACCGAATATGGTAAGTGAGAAAGCCTGGGTATTGGGTCAATACGTACTTTGGTTGGTTCATTAACAACGGACACTTATTTGAGGAAAAGAATAGAACTAGCTGGTGGTATTTATATTAAAATCTCTTTAATATATAAACAACAATTCCACGGCATAATACAAGGTATTATCTCTGTATCTGGACAGAGAATGAATCTTATGACATATATAATTGAACCTATTTTACTATAAGTTTTTCTTAGAAATTCTTTTGTATTATCGTACTTATTTTTTCAATATTGATTTGACAGACTAGTATTCATCTCCATACTTATAAGGCTGAAGATAAAAAGCAGCCATTTATGAGTTCCACCCTAAAACAACCTTTGAATCGGTTTTATTACCTCCATCTGACCACACGTAGAGCAGGATCACTTTTGACAGCACCATGATATTTTCCTGATTTAGATAACACTGTATAGTCTGACAAAATCTACTGAATCATTGGCATATCTCTACAATGCCTCCTCTTATCAATAACATGAATTGACTGGTACAAAAACCATCCATCATAGAACTTCTTGGTTTCATGATTTGAAGCCCTCTTTACAAAGATCATAATTTGTAGTAACAGGCACACAATCAATAATCGTCGTTAAACTTTCACACCCGTGAAGCTGTTCTGTGCAGTCTGTGAATCCCAATTTAAAAACCAGACAATCAGTAACAGATTATGCAGTTTTTTTTTCTGGTCCTAACAAGTGTTTTGTCCAAACTCTGCTTGTGTCTCACATCTGTAAATGGCTGACTAAGTTTCACGTCGAACGAGAATATGAACGTCGTTTACATTATAGTTCGAAATGGTTTTTTTCAATACTCGATCAATACTCTAATACACTTGCAGAGAGAGATTTGCTAAATATATTTGTCTTGCTGTGTTCAACTGACCTAGTCTACGTGATAGTGGCCTTGTACCCTAACGGTAAATTTGCCAATTTCACCCAATTTCACCTGTACCGAATGATCATTCCCAAGAAAAGACATTGTGCAGAAGTACGGATTTGTGTTTGATGAATCTTACAATAAACCAAGTGCAATTCTTGGGTGTTTCTTATTTCCTCGTAAATATTTTTGTCCCCAGTTAAGAAACGACGTTTGTATTTCCTTATTTGGATACTGGGAGATGTTATCCTCGCTCAGTGTTTCCTAATTCTGCTTAATGCCGATCCTCGCGTGTACATATCTTATGCACCTGAATATCGCTTCAGTCGAAATCTGGAACGATAGTAGGCCCATTTGTATACGAGATACCAATTATACCACTTATATCTCAGTGGCTGATACCCTGCTTCACTGGATAAAGGCCCAGACTATAACTGAGCTAATGCAAATTAGTATTTGTACAACCGAATGGTACAGAAAATCCCTCAGGGTCTCAGTGCATTCTAGTCGCAAATTTCAAAAAGTGGCTTTTAACAATAGGATGCATTAGAATCTTCACAGGTGTTCATATCCATCATATAATATTCCACTGCGTATACCGTAAAAAGCAACGGATCTGAAATTGAAATTTTCGTGCGTGTTCAGAAATAGGAGCAATTCGTACTTTTTGTTCGTACTTATTTTCGCGCAAGCGTGGCCCGACTGGTACCTCGGTACCGCATGCGATCTCCGCAACAGCCACCAGTTTACGGGATCCTGTCATGAATACGAAGGATTTTCCGGTTTTGAGCCCTCTTCGTTCTCCAAACCGAGCGTCCCTGATATTTCAACGGTCGCCCGATAGCCCATCAGCAATGCCTTGATCACAGCTTGTCTACACATCATATCCATACAATCTCCCAAATCGCAATGCTTCAACCAACGACTACAGCTAGCAAGCCGGCAACCAAATTCAAGTAAAATGGACGCCTGCATACAGGAACAATAGTCCCACAGCCCAGATTCAACCAGTCATGGAATTATATCCAGGAACAATAGACTTCTAGACAATGGGAATCACATAAGCAACCATCCGCAATAAGGGGAACTCTCATCACGATTTCGGGGTTCAAATCGACTAATGTTTATAGCACCACCAAAGCGAAACTTTATGTATTAACTTTAATATAGAGTATATTAGAATAATATTAACACATCAGCCCACTCGCATCGTAAATGATTGACAAAAAAAATTAAAATAAAATTTTAAAAAAAACCGATGGTTTGAAGTCTCGGTTGACAGTTAGACGGGAATTCTTTTAACATTGTTATACAAATTCGCACAATAACTATAACAAAAACTCAAGGTATGTAATAGGAAAATTAACGTATACAATGAAATAACAAGTTTACATGTTATATTAGAATCGTTTAAATGAGCCAATAGATTTACGAGAAATGCCCAGACATGACAAAATAATGCCTAAAAAATATTTATGCTCATAGTGTCATAACCAATGCGACCGGCCGTCAACTATACAGCCTCGCTACTACTAACAGTGTGTTATTACATGATTGATTTCGGGCAAATTTGATGTAAGGACGGTATATCGACGGTTGAATAGTGTTAGAACCACTAGTTGAAATGTTTTTCACCAATTAAAATTGTGCCTGAAACGAGAACTGCCATATTCACCGCCCACGCCTCGTCTCGTCGAATATTAAAATACGATATTATTTTTAAGGTACCACGCAAAAGGCCTGCAACTTGCGACAACCATTTGATTGTTTTATAGATTAAACTTTACCTATAACTTACATATTTCAATACAAATTACGATATATCTAATACATTTAATTTAAAAAAACAACTACTGTAGTCAAAATTATTTTTTTGCAGCTAAATTTATGTAAAATGGGCTTTTTTCCATTCAACCTGGCACTTGCGCAAGAAAAAAAAAAAAACTTCGTTTCCCCTTTGTTCCCAGTGTTGTTGATTTTTGTCAAGTTTATATATATATAATATTATTATAAACTCCATTATTTTATAAGAATTACTTAAGAATTGGATTGTTTAATCATTTAAACCTCGGATAAACTCCCATATACTTTTTTTCCCCAGAAAAAAACCCCAATATATCGAAAATTCACCGGGTAAAAATATGAATGCTAAACTGATGGATAACTCAGACGATAAACTGTTTAAAAAAGCTCTTGAATCAGCATCAAATCCCCAATTACAATTATCCAATAAAAAGAAAAATACAAGAAGAAAACATAGAAATAGTCATTTAGGTTGTGGAACTTGTAAAAAGAGAAGAATTAAATGTGATGAAACTTTACCGTCATGTTTAAATTGTTTAAAAGGTAAACTTCATTGTGCTTATTTAAATCTCGATTCTAATGCTAGAAATGCCCTTTTAATGGCTCAATACAATCAAAATTTACGACATGATAATAAGAGTGATGATGATTCAAAAGATGAAATGATTCCTCAACCTCTTCCACCTCATTTATCAAATCATCTTCTGAATTTAATTCCTCCAATTCTGTCGGTATTACCTGGTGGTGTACCAAATGGTCTACCGACTTCTCAAGACATTAAATCTCCAAATACAACTCCAAATGTCTCCACCACCAAATCGTCTCCTGAGACTAATCAAACTAATTCAACAGGAAATACTTCTTCTCCTACAAATCATAACAGCAACCAATCTATGAATGCTAATGCCACTATAAATCAAACTCCTTATGGTCCTTTGGTTCAAGTTCAAACTTACTCGATGCCTAACGTGGTTTATTCGAGTATGGGTGTACCAGTTCAAGTTCAATCAGTGCCTCAAGTAGTTCAAGTTCCATTGCCTATTTTGCAGAATCAGCTACAACTTAATGGACTTCAAACCATCCCCCAACTGATGTCTCAAAATTCTACTCAGGTACCGGTATCTTTGAACCAACAGCAGATGGTAGTGGCCCAAGCGCAAGCTATGCAACAAGCACAAGCAGTTCAACAGGCTCAAGCCATGCAAGCACATGCTCAAGTTATGCAACAACAGGCCATGGCTCATGCCCAGGCCCAAGCTCAAGCTCAAGCTCAACAACCACAACCTCAACCTCAACCTCAACCTCAACCTCAACCACAAACCCAAGGACAACCCCAAGGACAACACTCAGCCGGTCTCCCTCCTCCTCAACAAACCCAAAACTTACCATCATCATTTGTAACTCCAACTATTCAAATAGCTCCATTAGCTGAGCCAACTTCTTCCTCTTTACCTCCTCCACCAGTTGGGTCCGATAAATCAAGTGAAAATAGTGCTAATAATACTCCTCCTTCAAGAATCACCTCGTTATCATCATTGACTGGTTCAACTGCACCTTCAAATCATATTACAACTGGTGACTCATCCATTAAGAATGAAAGATCAGCACTGGTTCAATCTTCAGATAATAGTTCTAGTACTGTATTGAATCATTCTCATTCAGTGTCGAATTTATCGGGAATTAGAGATATTAGAATCAAGAGTGAATCGCCAGAAAACCAACCTATTAAACTCCCACCAATTAATTCGGAGGACAAAGTTCCAACTATATCAAAATTACTTTCATAGCTGAAATGCCTTCGATTCTAATTATGTATTATATTGTAAAGTATTGGTTTGTTTCATTCATTCCATAATATACAACTAGATTTAATGTTTATGTTTTAGGCTCAATTATAGTACATTGCATTTCATACCCCTGACATAGAATATGCCAGGGAACCTTCATCTCGTATTCGTCAGGGGTAATTCCCCTTCATGTAAGTTACCGTAAACTGTTCGCGGTTAGCTGCAAAAAATAAAACTAGTTTTTGCAGCAAATGTGAAATTTTAGATACGACAAATCTTTGGGCTGTCATAAAGCTTGTCCATATACTCTCTCCCATTTCGGTGCATAGTCTCTGGTCAAAGAGTCATGTTTCGGGCTCAAGTCGTATTTAAGGGATTCGTAATTTACGAGGTTAAAGATTGTAGCTGCTAATGGTGAAAAAAGTGCACAATGTAAGTCAAAATAGCCATTATATACAGCTCATTTAATACATATCTGATTATTAGTTAGATGATATCATCCAAAAGGATTTACAATAAAGAAAAGAAAAAGGTTCCAGGTAGATGGTTCAAACCAGTTGGTAGAGCAGCTTAGAATTTAGCCAGGTCGGTGAAAATTTCACTGAAGTAATTATGTCTCTAAGTAAATTTGCATGTGAAGTGAATATAAACAGTTTGATATTACACTCCTAATCTATTCATTGCTTCCAAGCCCTGTCATTAGCTAGCGTCAAGTTTATCGATTTGACGATATGTACAATTCTTCAGATAATACACTCAATGTGCAACCTATACCTGATACACACCAGATACGGAAAAGAAAAACAAATACTCTATCAAGAGAATATTAATCCTTATCTATCGTAACTCACCCATATCTCAACTGTGACATAACGGAAAAGGCCTCAACCAACCCCCAAAGTCCTGATGCTAAAAGCTCCCAAACCTTCACATTTCATATCCCGATGTCGCTTTACTTCAATCTAATATCTAAGAGTCTACAATATAAAAAATGTCATTACGTTTATTATCATACTCATTGCTGTTGCTTCTTCTTGATCTTCTTATCGTCAATTTGCTCCACCTTAACTTCATTTAAACCTTTCTCTTGTAATAACTTTTCAATGAATTCTTTAGCCTCATCACTCAAATCACCTTGAACTAAAATTTCTTCCTTTTTATCGGCAGTTTTTGTGATAGAACAACCAGTGGCAAATTTAGAACTTAATTGTTTGGATAATTTCTTCAATTCGATATCGAACACTTCTAAACCAGAAATTGAAATAATATGTTTTCTCTTATTACGTTCGATTCTTTTAATTATGACTTTAGAACTCAATTTTTTGGCCAATTCTCTTTCCATTCTAGCTTCTTCCTTTTGTTGTTTCTTAGCTAAGTCTTGAGAAATTGCTGCTTCTTTTTCAATACTCAAAGTTGAAGTTGCATTAGCTAATGCTTCCTCACTGTATAAATTGTCAAATACCTCTTTATGATTTGAATTCAACCATTCTTTACAACGATTGAAACTCAAACCAAATTCACAATATTCTGGTGGGAATGTACAAACTCCACAATATAATACTTCTTTTGGTTCCATTATATTAACTAAATAAATCTATTGAATTTTTTATTGAAAAATCCTATGAAAAATTATCGTCGCAGTGGAAAAAATTTCGAACTGGCCGCAAATCTTCAAGTTCAATGCATCTCTTCAAGCATTTATTTAATAAAACTTTATCGTCAATTTTTTCATAAATTAAACTCAAGAAATAATAAACTTCGGGGCTTTGTCCCAATGGCCAACAATTTATAAAATTCTCTAAGTAATTTTTTAATCGAATCCAGCCTCCATTTAAATCTTTCACTGAAATGAATAATGATGAATTGCTTGAATCATCGACTAAAAACAATTTTGAAATTCCTAATAAACTCTCTAAATACTGTAATTTGTCAAATTCAGCAAATTCTTCGAGTTTTTCGAGTGACTTTTCAAACTCTTGAAGTGACAAGAATTTTTGATGTTTAGAAGTTAAATACCCTAATGCAACATATGTCTTGACATTTGGTTTGTAAATATTTTCACTCTCTATGATACACAATTCACTTTCTTCCAACATCTGTAATTTAAAGTAAATTTTTGAGGTCCAGAGCCAAATATCCGATAAGATTTTTCTGGCTTCTTCATTTATGGTCTCTTTACCGGCTGGTTTCAATTGTTGTTGATCTTGATTGACTTTGCTTATTCTTTTAATATTATTTTTTGCATGTTGTTTCTTGGTGTTGTTCAACACTTGATCGTTATTGTACTTAGGATCAATAAAACTAGGTCTATGACTCCATTTTGAATCAATTAAATAATTTTTTGATCCGTTGTTAATTTGTTCTTCAAACTTAACATTAAATAATTCGTAAAAGAGAATGAAAACTTCACTCAAAAACTCGGTTATATGAGTGGTACCATAGATCTTCTCCCAGATTGATAATTGGGTTAATTTCAATTGTATAATATCAGTCTTTGTCCGAGTTGGAATTGGGACTTCATCATTGCTACATTTGATGATATAAATTCCAGCTATATTCAACGCACTGTTGATGAACTTCTCCAGCTCTTCCGGACTGTCTACCGATTTCACCAAAGCAAGCAAATTCCAGGTTTTGAATGATTCAGGATACTTTTTCAATATGAATTTACATAATTTCAAACTGGAACTTAAATGGCCCATATAACTCAATGCTAAAGCATAGTTGAATAGAATATTTATGTCACCAGTTGAATTAACAATCAATGCATTCTTATAGTACGTCAAAAGTTTTCTTTTGTATACAGTATTCGTTTCTTGATTTGGAGTTTCAAAAGCCAAATAATAGTAATAAAGATATCCAAGAGAAAACCATCCAGAACTAATAAGGTGGATAAATTGAGAATGGTCGGATAATAACACATTTATGTTATACTTATTGTATAAGAAAGATAAATCATTATCTTGGAAACCCTTGAATGCATCGTCGTCATCATAAGTAAGATTGCAGTCAGTCTTCAAGATATCTAAGTACCCTAACAAGTTGGTGGCAATCACACTCAAAATCTCCACCACCAGCTTTGTCGTATTGTACTTGAATTTCTCATGTTTAATTGAATTCAATGGGTTGAATTTTTCCAAACATAAAGAATAAATTTCAACGATGGACAATATATCATGGATATGGCCATTGTTTATTTGCTTCTCTTTATCCACATAACTCATAAATGTTTTGAATGCAGCTAATGCTTCATCGTATTCGTCCATTTCAATTAAAATACGAATCAATTGACTTAATACAACTTGGCTCTGATATGTTCTTTCTGTCAATGAAATCAAATAGCGTTTACTGGTTTTCAAATGTATCAAATGTCTATGTTTTCTACCGATCGTCGAATAGAAACTGATCACCAAATTCTCAATGATATCTGCGTTTTCGTCAGCGTTTGGAAATGACTTGGCATCACTTTTGAGCTCATTGACGATCAACTGATTCAAGTATTGGGAATACTCAGTCCAGAAATGTTTATCTACAATCCTCTTCCCATTTTTATCCTTGTAATTCACCAAATAATTACAGTACCTTATAAACAGATTCGTGTTTGACTTAAATTTTAAACCACAAACCTCAGAGAAGCCCAATTGACTATTGCCCTGATTAGAGAGTTTCAATGTCAAATATTTGAGTAAAATCTCGAGCCAATGATTAGCTGCCATTTCACTCTTAAAAAACGGTTTTTCCTTGTAAAGGAGATATTCAATCCATAATTTATAACTATTGTCATTTTCAACGTATTCATTAGCAGAAACTCCAGTTAAAACGTTATATCTACAAATCAAGTAATTCAAAAACAGATTCTGATCACGAGTCATCGATGGAGAATTATAATAGCTGTTATTGACGGTGATTGACGTTAAGATCTCATGCATTTGTGAAGTCTGAGAGTTGAGGTAGTATAGGTGAGCCAACAACACGGCACAATATAATTTCTCTTGGTACTCCTTATTGACATCGTTGAAATTGGACGCCACCAGCTCCACGTATCCAATCAATTGCACCAATTTCTCTTGACAAGCAGAAGCATTTTCGTGGTACGTGGTAGCAGGCACGAGCTCGGTGCCGTCAAATTCATTTTGAATAAGTAATTGTAATTGATAATCCACAAACACCAATTGATGAAGAAAATCTTGACTATCTTGAAAGTCCAATACATCTTTTGGAAAACACCCAAGATTAAGGCATTTTAGTAAATTATCATCGGTCTCGATAATCATGTCGATGAAATGCTCGAGAAATATTCAATCTTGAAAATTTCCCCAATCTCGCGTGTGAAAAATCGTTTATTGTACTATCTAACATCTCTCAAAAATACGATAAAGCCCTGGTAAATCAGCTATTTGTGTAATATACCTAGATAAGGTGATTGGGGCCTTAAAATTGTTTTTGAGTATTGGAAACACCATTTCCAGCAATATCTGATTCATATCACTTGTATCCACGTCAATCTCTGGTATATAGAATATAGCTAATTGTCTCATGATCCCATTTAAACATTTGGTTTCGTCAGAAAAATCCACTTTTGTACCCAACCTGTAGAGGAAAAGAGGTAGCTTGTTTATGCTGGGAGATATCCCTTTTACCAACATGGGTAATTTTGTTATATAATGCTTATCCTGGTCCACGGTAAATCCTAACAGGAAATACTCTTCTAGCATATCCTTCATACCAAAGAACACATTGATGCATTCTTGTACATCGAAGGTCGTCTGGTGGACTTCCATAAGATTTTGAAGCATTTTTTCTATCTCTAAATGTTGGGAGAGCTCAAAAACCCCGAAATTACAGAACTCACTTAGACATATTTGATAGTAAAATTCTTCCAATAGCGCCGAATAATCACACAAATAAAGCCTCACGTCATGTTGAAAGCAACAGAGTCGTTTAGAGACATCAACAACTCCTATATAGGAGCATCTGCTCATGATTTCCGTGAGCTGGTGATCCATGCTCTTATCTACAGAATCTTTCATATCCACAATACTGTCTAGAGAGACCTTAACTCTTCTACGGTCTGTATAAGTGATGACATTGGAAGCTCCTTCATCTTCAAGGTAAACCGTCGTATCTGGTGTATCCTCACTGTTGTCGGGAAAGTCAGGTTCCGACGAGACAACGCTAAAGTCACGAAGTTGTCTACGCTTTTTAAGTAAGTTGGTGGTACTTGGACCCTCTCTGGATGCTTCTTTCTCTGAAACAAGGCCAGAGGTATCCTCTACGCCGCCTTCATCGCCCTCTTCGTCGCCTTCATCACTTTCAGCTTCAGGTTCTACGAATATAGGTTGGCTTTGTGATAGCGGTTTTAGATCTTCGACCTCTGCAATCATTTCCCGATCTAAAGCCCGTTGAGATACATCCTTCTTTTTTAATACTTCATTTGTGTCAGTCGCTTGAGAGGATGGCGATGTCTTTGGTGAAGTTGGTCTTTCTGCCAGCAGCTCGATATTTTCTTCATCCCCATTTTCGCCTTCACTTTCAACTTCGCCTTCAGTTGGTCTTGTCTCGTCATGAAGTACTTCATTTTCTCGGCTGAATTCTTGCTTGTTCGCCTCATCTTCCTCTTCTTCGTCTTGTTCGTCTTGTTCTTCTTGTTCGTCTTGTTCGTCTTGTTCGTCTTGTTCGTCTTGTTCGTCTTGTTCGTCTTGTTCGTCTTGTTCGTCTTGTTCGTCTTGTTCGTCTTGTACTTCTCTTTCAGCTGCGCTGTCTTCATCCATCTCATCATCTTTGTCGTCCACTCTGCTGACCTCAAACTCTGTGGCTTGGCCCCTCGTTGTTGTATCGTTTCTCTTTTGTGAAAGAGGTATGAATGCTTTTGTGGACATTTTCTGGCTCAACAATTCCTTCAACCGAGGCTGATTAGTATCAACTCTCACCAACTTATTGACCTGTCTATATTTTTTCACCTCGGAAGAATCCTCGTCTAAGTTCCGTTTACTAGTCAAAATTTGAGTCCTGAAAGACCTTGAAGTGTCAACACTTGATAGCACTTTATGTATTTGAGATACAATAATTTGAATGATCTCCTCCTCATGTAAGAACCTAACTTCACGCTTGGTAGGATGAACATTCACATCCACGATCTGTGGTTTCAATTCAAGACTGATATAAACTAAAGGCTGGTGCCCCTTTGGAAGGAAAATTTGATAAATTGAGTTTACGGCTCGTTTCAATGGGTCACAAGACACAAGTCGATGATTGATGAATATAATGCACTGCATTTTCTTTCTGTAGTTATAATTACAATTTGTGATGCCTCCCTTCACTGCCAATAAACCATAACTTTCATCTCCCTCTATATTAAGTTCCATCATCGCATTAGCACATTCAGCTCCATAGACGAGTCTTATACGTTCTTTCATGGGGAGATTGGGTCTTGTGACCAAAGCATGCTGAAAATCCCCGTGTTTCTTCAAGCTGAACCCTACATCACATTCTATAGCGTATTTACCTACGATATCCAATATCTTTAAGTATTCATCGTTCTTGGACCTGATGGCTTTTAGTCTCGAGGGAAGATTGTAAAACAAATCCTCTACGATGATCTGTGTACCTTGTTTCCCTGCCACCGGTTTAGGCGTGCTGTTCGTCCCCTTGAAATTTGGCCCCACTGGTACCCCATTAAGGTAGTAAGCCTTGTACGCCAACTGCGAGTCAGGCCGTCTAGTGATCACCGACAATCTGGATATATGAGAAATTGATGCAAGGGCTTCACCTCTAAAACCAAAAGTTGATATCGATTCAAGATCTTCGAATTTTTCGAGTTTTGAGGTAGCAAATCTTTCACACAAAAGTGGTAGATCTTGTTGGCTTATACCATCACCATTATCAGATATTTGCAATAGCTTTAATCCACCTTCTTTCACAATGATTTCTACCATCGACGAATTGGCGTCGATGGAATTTTCCAACATCTCTTTCAAAGCATTGGCTGGTTGAATGATAATTTCTCCCGCTGCTATTCTATTAACAACATTTTGATCTAACTTTCGAATAGACATTATGCTGCAAAAAACGCGCTGTGAAAATTTCCCCCAGATAATGTCAACCCACTTAGATGAGAGACAAGTAGCCGAAGGTTTAAAATCATATAAAAAAGTACTTTCTAATGATCTTCATCTCGCTTATAAAGGAGAAGGAGGTGCTGTCCTTCTTTCCCATTTGAAAGAACTTAAATCGCTTTATTCGACCGTTCATCGTAGTTCAAATATGGGATTGCATTTATCTGATTCTCAAGCATTAACTGAAACTGCTAAATTTGGTCTTGTCAACGCTAAAAACTTGAAAATTGATAATTTGGGTCAAGCTTTAGATCTGGTAGATTTCTTGAATCGTGCTCATAAATTTTTAGGTAATGAAGATTTGATTGATATAGAGGATGAAATTGAATCAGACTATAGAGAGGAGAGATTTAATTCATTCAATTGGTTGAAAATGGGATTATTGTATTATAAAACTGGTAATAGAGCTATACCCATGGATTTCTTGAATGGTCCTTTAAAAACTGAAAGACGTGCTCCAAATACCGCAAGAAGACTTGACGATACTAGAGGCTTACAACAAAAAAGGGCCCAGGAACTCAGGGCCGATGAGCTTGAAAAGGACGAGCAAAATACATCTACATTGGTCAAGGCTGTCTATAAAGAATTTGCTCATAAACAAGAAGCTGATCCACAGGCCATGAATTTCTTTAAGTTCTTCATCAACCCAAAATCTTTCTGCCAATCAGTGGAGAATTTATTTTATACCAGTTTCCTCATAAAAGATGGAAAACTCAAACTATTCACTCAAGATGGGATACCGATGGTTACAAGTCGAGATTTACCGAAACGTATCGTAGCTGGAGCAAATACCTCTCATCATATTGCTTCTTTTGATTACGAAACATGGAGGGCCTTAATAGAAACACACAACATCACCGAATCGTTTTTACCACATAGAGATGAGGTTGCAGATGAATGGGATGAAGAGGAGGAGGAAGATGGGGATCAAACTGTATAGTTATAGTGTATTTTTAATGTAATTGTGACGTACTTATTTGGTTCGTCTTTATTAGTCTCTTTTCATCACCATGAAACCCTTTGCCTATATTGCTCTATTTACATGTTACTATTTACAATCTTCCGAACCTCACTTTCTTCCATTGGCACCCAACCCCCAACATTTATTAACTCACTCATGGGCCATTTCCTGATAGGCATAATGCCCAAGTCGCTCCTCACTTGAAGCTGCTCAAATATTTCTATCCCGGCAACACCAATCATCACAGCATTATCTGTACACCAAGTTACACTAGGGAACTGAAACTCAATGTCGGTGTCCAAAAAATGCAGCTTTAGCTCTTGTTGTAGCATCGAACGGAATAGCCTGTTTGATGCAACACCACCTGAGAACACCAACTGTTTCACTCCTTTCAACGTGCCGTCTCCCATTACTCTACCTTGCTTAACTCCATGCTTCTCTAATGCCACATTCACCCGATCTATTACATGGCAGAATAAAAACTGTTGCGTTTTGTATGCGATGAACTGTCTAGCATTCTCGTCCATATAGTTATTTTGTTTGAAATGTTTTATAGTACTGAGAAATGGAGCAAATGAAAATTGAATATTATCTGGTACAGCCTTCATGCTGGGCCCTCTCATAGGTGAAGAGAGTTTGAAATTAAACTCGTTGTCCCTACTAAAGGTTGAGATAGACTCAAACCTTTGTCTTGTGCTCTCATCAATACTATTGACATATCTTTCCATTTCCTTTCCCAAAATATTGCCCTCAATACCTAGCTCACGAGCACATTTATCCAATGAATCTCCCACAGCAATATCACATGTATCCACGAGAACTTTATGTTCAGACACAGACTTCAGATGCACCAACATAGTGTGACCTCCACTTGCGAGTAAGCTCAAAAACGGATATTGCAACTCATCAGACTCCAATTTAGGTATAAGGGTATGACCAAGCATATGATGAACCCCAATTAAAGGTTTGTTCCATGCCACGGATAGGCCTTTGGCTAATTGTAAACTGACAGATAATGAACCCACCATTCCTGGACCTCTAGTACAGCATATTATATCGGGAGGATTGGTGTCAAGTTGGTTCTTTTTACAAAATTCGTGTACCGTGGGACCAATGACCCTCTGGTGGAACTCGTAGGCTTCTGTTGGTACAATCCCACCAAATTTTTGAGAATTTAACGTCTTCTTCACCTCATCGATCACCGTTATTTGCAGTCCTTTCTTTTCAAGCAAAGCAATACATGAATCATCGCAAGAAGATTCTAATGCTAATACTTTATACCCTCTCAGGATCATCCGACCAAAATTAAATCGAAATCTACAATGTCGTATCCCATACACCAGTCGACTAACAGTCCCGTATTGCATAATATGGTATAGGGCCAATACCATTCGCGAGTTTTTTTTTCACTCGACCAACCGGCTGCCCTAAACCTATAATTATAAACCTTTAAGGAGACTTTTAGAGATTCGAATACTTGGAACAGATTGAAACTAGTCTTATTCGTTGCTAACGCTTTTCCTTGTCATTTTTCTTAACGTTTCCAACTAAATTTTATCAACATCTCGACGTTTCACATTGTCTCATGTCCTATTTATTCACAACTCCAACAGTTCCCCTAGGGTTCCCGACCCATCATGAACAGCAGCAAGATATAAATGCTATAGCACCTCCTGACGATGGAAGTTCTCCCATAATAAATTGTATGATAGCTGGGGGGTTCGGGGGTGCCGTAGGTGATTCGACCATGCACTCATTAGACACGGTGAAAACAAGACAACAGGGTTTTCTGCATAGTTTGAAGTATAAAAACATGATTCCCGCCTATAGAACTATTCTTAAGGAAGAAGGGTTCTTCAGAGGTCTTTATGGAGGTTATACACCTGCTATTCTAGGATCTTTACCTTCCACAGCTGCATTTTTTGGTACCTATGAATATTCCAAGAGGGCCTTAATTAATGATCTACACTTGAATGAAACTGTTTCGTACTTTATAGCAGGTGTGTTGGGAGATTTGGCTTCAAGTGTGTTTTATGTTCCTTCAGAAGTTTTGAAAACCAGACTTCAATTACAGGGTAAGTACAATAACCCATATACCCAAGGTAGTGGATATAATTACAGAGGTTTGTTCAATGCCATCTCAACAATTTATAAAGTTGAGGGTCCTAAAACTTTTGTGTTTGGTTATAAAGAGACTTTATTAAGAGATTTACCATTCAGTGCATTACAGTTTGCATTTTATGAAAGGTTCAGGCAATTGGCATTCATTTATAATAAATCTGAAAATTTGCCGATTTCATTGGAATTACTTACTGGTGCAGCTGCTGGAGGTTTGGCGGGTGTTTTAACTACACCTTTGGATGTTATAAAGACTCGAATTCAAACTGCTACAGAACTTAGTAATATAACATTATCAACTTCTCAAGCTTTAAGATCCATGTATAAAAATGAAGGAGTCTTAGGTATGTTTTACGGTGTTGGCCCAAGGTTTATATGGACTGGGATCCAAAGTTCAATAATGCTCTTGTTATATCAAATATCGTTGAAGCAAATAGATTCGGTAATGGGTAGTGGTAATAGATTGTAACATAGATGTAAATAGAAATAGATGATCTATACTTATGATTCTAAACGATTAGTCCAGCCTCCTGCTATATTTGAAATTATTCCCCTTCATCAGTACTTATCAGGTTTGAGTTTTGCTTCATGCTATTCTTTTTTTATTAACCTGAGATTATGATTATTGTCTCATGTAAAGGAAGCAGGTTGGTTTCCATTTATATGGCTCTGATGACAGTTCGTGTTACTCTTCGACCTCGGAAACATCAATATTGGAGATTAAATGGAGAATAGTTTGGTTGCCATGACTTCCATTCTAAGGAGTTGAACTACAAGAATATACTTTTCTGCTTTGTTTGTATAGTAGATATCTAGTTGTTCAAATATCAATTTCGAAAGGAGACTTAGTGATAGAAGCATTCGACATCATGAATTGGTTCATCTATTGTGTCCAACTATATACTTGTCCTCGGTGGAGTTCGTAGTTGTCAAATCTACTAATATACATTTATGAGGTATAAGATATAAGATATAACAGTTGCAAATAATTCACTCTGGTGGTATCAAACAACAAATTACTACATCTCATTTACTAGGTATAACCTTGTGTTTATTTTTATGTGTATTTTCGAGTTATCTCGAGAATTTCCATCTACTTTACTTCATCCTGAATCTTAAATCAATGTTTATTTGTATATTCCAAAGAACAACTCCCCGTGATGGATCCTTTATTAATGTGTTCTATTTTCAAGTAAACAAGCCTTCTTCCCTATTAATGTAGGGGTTTCAAAAACAATCTACAGTAATAAAGGGAGCAAAAATTTTACCAGTAGATGCAAAAAGAAATTAATGCTCTCCGACGGGGAATTGAACGCCTACCCGACAAGCAGTAATTTCAAGCATCGTATAGTTGAATTTTACTACCGCCAGTATCTTGGTATTGTCTGGTCATCATATAATGCAATTGTAGCTGGCCATACAAAAGATCTTGATCGATAAAATCATCGAAGCTGTATATCTCATCAAGTCTCTGTTCATGCTCTTCTAGTCGAAGACTCCTTGTATGATATTTCAGGATAACTTCAAACTTGCAGTCTTCTTCAATAAGTCTATCTCTCCCACATTAATATATGAATTCATGTGTGAGGCGCTTTATACATCGAGTGTTTCAGAATATGCAAGGACGCCCATCCCACATTTACCACCTCTTTTTTTAAGAACAAAAGCTGCATCTAGCACAGCCAAACTTTGTTTTTTTTTTATAAATGAAGTACGGATGTCATTCAGTCATTACTGGGAGAGACAAAAATGTATTTATTCAATTTTTTATCAATTAAAGAACTTTTAAACGTGGGACTCTTGGTCTTGGCCTATGCAACTTCTGCGAAACTTGCAGATTGTGCATAAAACCAAAGGAAAAAGAGGGGGAAGTGCATTTACAATTATTTTACCCTGGACGTTTTCTTTATACATATATATATTCTGACTAGCCGTCTTTTTCTTATCTTTTGAGATGGGTAAAAGATTCCCCGTAGTAATTATATGTGCAAAGACTTTTTGCAGCCAAACCGCCAACCTACCGCGAGGTATCATCTACTAGGAGTGCGAAAACCAAATCCACCAAAGAACTCTTTATAGTGAATTCTCAACCAATTCAGCAGATTTGAAATTTTTGAAAGATCCACATGATACTTATAAGCTAACTAGCATATATGGAGACAATTCAAGGCTCCTCGCTTGATTTCTACTACTAAAATTGACAATTTTCGTTTTAAACTGGGTGGTATATGCAGGCTAAAAGCTGGTAATTTTCACGTCCGTGATAGTTCTAGTTCGGAGTCCGACTAAAAATTCGGACTATTTGAAGACGGACTTTTTCGCGGAACTGCAAATTATTACGCATTGGAAAGCGAGTGAAGCTATACATGCATATTTAATTTGGAACCATTAAAATCCTCGAAAATCTGTCTACAACACCCAAACATAAAAAAAACATATATGAAGTTGTTAAAAACAAATGCTCCGCGACGGGGAATTGAACCCCGGTCTACCACGCGACAAGCGGTAATTCTAGCCACTAAACTATCACGGATGTTTACATCCTTCTCGGATGGTGTGCAAATTATGATGAGAGAGAAAAATGTGTTTTTTTCGATTTTTGAAGGCCCCTTCTTGATTAAATTATAAATGATAATCTTAAATATGAATTATAGTAGCCTGCTACCTATGAGGTTTATAAAATGGCCATATATGATGTTCAGGCTATCATTATTACCTGAAGAAGTTTATGGTTATTACACACATAATGCATGAATTTTGCATAATTTGCTGGAAGTCTTGAAATCCTTATTTATGAAAGGTATATGAGGCTGTATGCCGTGTATTTGCAAATAACATAAAGCAGACATCACAACAGATAAGCTACTGAAAAGCGAGGTGACTGCTATCTTAGGTGATTTAGATCAAATGGTTCTTATTTCTTTTAACTTTGAGTGAGGAACATCAATTCAATGAACGGTATTCTGAAGGATAAGTTTTCATGAAAGTTCTGTTAAAGAAAATAACTATGTTGGGTGTTTCTGCTTTTGCGTTTGACATGATGAAAGGGACATGCCTCAATAACTCACAAGCGTGATAAACACTAACGAATGTTTCAAATGCAATACCTTTTGACTTACGAAGCCCAGCCTGAGGAGAGGAACAATGACTTTGGGTCAGCATGGGCTCATTTGAGGCAGAAAATGCACCGAATCTGAATCCACAGTATATTGACCAATATAATTGAGTCGATAGAAGTATCTGAAGCATGGATTGCAATTTTCTCTACAACTTTAGTATGCGATAGAATCGCTCCGTCATCTAAGATGTTCTGAAAGAGATTTGATATTTTTAAGAACACCATTGGTTGCTTTATTTCTTAATAAGCACCACTGTACAATAGATGTAGGTCAAAACGCTTATTTTGGCCTAAAAAATGGAAAAAAATTGATTTACTAAAGACGCTATGAATTTCCTAGGCTTTCTTAACCTATATACAGTCCGTGATAGTTTAGTGGCTAGAATTACCGCTTGTCGCGTGGTAGACCGGGGTTCAATTCCCCGTCGCGGAGCATTTTTTTCCACAACTTCATATATCTTTTTTTTAGGTTTGGGTGTTGTAGAAAGATTTTCAGAGTATTTCAAGGGGTTCTTCACGTAATTTTTTTGATTATAGTTGAAGTCTAGTTTGGGTGTAATCTATACACATCCGCCGATTGTGCCTGTTGAATGACAGATTAAAGAATTGCACTATCAATAGATCCCACTCAACATCTATCTAGTACCCTTGGCGGACGAAACTGATCCCACTGTTGCTTTTACTTCCCTGTGTATTGACTGAAGGAGATTTTATTAGCACTCGATAATTTCTTAAAGAGAACTATTCCTCGCTACTCTATCCTTAGGCAAAGTGCCAATAAGATCGTAGATGCTATACGTCTAGAGAAAAGAATAGTGACCTGAAAGCATTTTCCGGCACCCCGTTCCTTCACAGATCTTCTCACAAGGCACATGTAAGTTCAAAAGGCACCACATTGAAAAAACATAGCTTGTGTGTTGAATTGATACTTCATTGCCTTTAATAGCATCTAGATACACTGTAGATTGATTATTAATTCTTCTATTGTTAGACATGTTGAAGTGTATATTTCGATACTTGAAGCTATATAATTCTAATTATTTACACTTTTGAAAGTTCATTTTCATTCTTCTGATGACTCATATATCTGCCCACTCTTGCCTACTAATACTTGATGGTACAATATCTCATCACTCTATAGATCTCATGTGATACATTAAGCGTTTATCTAATCTGAGACATCCTGCATATGATAGACTGGATACACACCTCTCAACAATGTGTTGTTGAAAGAGTTTCCCGCAAACACTCTATCTACATCTTCCTCGTAAGGCACAAATAAGCTTACATGTGGTGAAGCTAGTGTTTAGAGGTTTTTTTTCCAAACGTTTGTATTCAAATATTTATATAGCTTTATAATTATCTAAAAACAAATGCAGGTAGTAAGGTAAATTCAAGTAAATTAAAGTGCGTTTTTTTTAAAAAACGTCTGTATTCAAATATTCATAGTGCTTTTTTCTTCCAAATGTAGTGGTGCTACTTCCTGTCTGATACTTAAATTACTCACAGATTCTCATGAGCATCTATCCACTGAGTAACTCAACAAGAACGCGCACTTGGTTTAGTGGTAAAATCCAACGTTGCCATCGTTGGGCCCCCGGTTCGATTCCGGGAGTGCGCATTTCTTTTTGGTTTTTGCATTTCTTGTTGTCAAATAATATCTTCTTCGTCTTAAAAAAAAATTGTTACCAATTAGATGTACACTTTTGGCTGCAATTACTATACAAAAAATTATTTCGCATAAACAAGATCGCGAAAAAAGAAATGCGCACTCCCGGAATCGAACCGGGGGCCCAACGATGGCAACGTTGGATTTTACCACTAAACCAAGTGCGCGTTCTTGTTGATAATCTTCCCCCCAGCCGAATTTGTATGGAAAATGATCTATATGCAGGCCGTCGAAAGTGAAAGGCCCAGACACCAACTGTGCTATCCTTGCGATGGTACATTTGTCAAATATAACAATACAGAGATACTACACTGACACTACACTTGATCTAAGCTAAAAGGCAAACAGAGAATATTAACATTTTCCCTGTATAAAGATAACATAATCTTATCTCCATTTCAGACGAGCTCAACTCAAAAGTCTAAAAAAACCCTAGGTTTTGGGTGCAAAAAAGAATGCGCACTCCCGGAATCGAACCGGGGGCCCAACGATGGCAACGTTGGATTTTACCACTAAACCAAGTGCGCCTCTTTGTACTCATTTTACTGGCTGGTACCACTTATTGAGTAATATGTCTTGTATGCAGTCTTCTAACAGGCCCGGACACCAAGTATGTAATTGCCAACCAGGAATTCCATCAAGGATTCACCCATTGGAAACAATCAATAGTCAATATCAATCGATACCTACATGTAGTACGAAAGATAACTTTCGGCTATCGTGATTAACTCTGGAAAATGCTCCGGCATCTTCTTCAGGGTCCTCACGAGTTCCTGCACTTACGGGAACACGTCTCAAATCTTTGGTATCGAGATATAGAAACGTAACTCATTAGGTTAATCCACACCCACAAACTCCTCCGGACACATTTACTTCATCATATCAAAACTATACCGTTATCTGCACCTAGTATTGGATAATTAAATAGTTATAACATTATCCAAATACATAAGTTTAGAAAAATAAAAAAAAAAAATGTGCAAATTATCATAGTAATCTGAACTACCAGTCGATTGCCTATGATAATTTAATACATTAAGTCAACCACATCGGGTATACACCTTGCGCTTTTTAACATTGACACCGAAGATTTTCTCATCTGATGGTAACAAATAGTTAAACATTTCAAGTAGTTGTTAATGACCAATAATATTAAATTTGACTGAATAACTGTAATAAACTTTGTTCAATGTGAGCCGTTGGTCAGTCACCTGAATGGTCAATGATCCAGACCCATAAAGAGGCAATTTATTGCTATCAGCAAGTTTACAATATGACAGATCTATAAAATTTTTATAATTATTCAACAAACTTGAGTTATTCACTATAGATAAATTAGCACCTGAATCATAAATGAAAATTAGCTTCAGCATCAATGAAAGTTGTTATTGAGATTCATTTTCTCTAACAATACGTTTTTAATGCTTAGGCTTACCTATATCCAGCTTATTGGTACATTTTTCTTTTGCAGGAGTTCTAATCCCTCTCTTAGGCTTAGGACCATTATTTCTAGCAATGGGTTGGCGATAAGAGGGATGTTTTTCAAGTTCAAAAATGAACTCCCGACAAAAGTAAACTTTCTTCTTTTTGTGATAATAATCAATCAATACTTCAGATAATGCGGTTAAGTTAGACTCATACAATCTAAACAACACATGCATCTCATGATTATCTTGTGCAAATTCAAGGAGGTCAGAATCAAAACTAAGGAGTTTTCCTTCATAGATATCATGAGATTTAGTACCATCAGAATTGGAATTGATTGATAGAAAAAACGAATTCATTTCAATCAACATGTTTTGTAATCTCCAAGATTCAGCAGCAGCATAATTGGCATTCACGTATTTATAGATATCATACATTGCATTGGGGTGATTAAAGTTTTTGCCGACGAGGGCATTCTTTTTATAACGACCCAATTTTTTACGTAAAGCATTTCTAAGGGTAGAGTTGTAACGTAACAACCACATTGGGTAATACTCACGATCAAATTTAATATAGAGTTTAGTATTTGGGATCTTCTTGTCGTATGGTTTCTTTCTCAAGTATAGTTTTTTCAAACCATAAGCGGTATCAAACATTTCTTCGAAAGCATTAAACCATAAATCGATAATTTCAGGATCTGCTTTAAGTTCGGGAAGATCACTGAAAAAATCTTGGTAGTTGTCTTTGGCCAAGGTGGAGGCCAGATCATTAACAGCTGAGTACATTGGGCGCAACTCAGGTTTAATCTCGGCATATGTAATAACCAAATAATTGAAAGCATCTTCAGTGCTTCCAGGTGGGAGAATGTAATCATCATCCATTCTTGAAGACTCAGCTTCGTACTCATAATCGGTGGAAGCTTCTGATTCATTCAGGTAAGTGGAAGGCTCGTCACTAACTGAAAAGTTACTGGTTTCGTGATAAGTTTGGCTAGACTCGCCTGACATTTTTAGCTCCCGTAATCCCACGGCAACGTAGTCCCACTCCGGAAGGTGGGTGGTCCTTGACATTTAAAGACAAATGACTTAGGATTTTTTAAGAGATAATCTTTGACTTTTAATCTATTAAATTATTATAGGCAATCGACTGGTAGTTTAGATTACTATGATAATTTGCTTCTGGTTAAATGCTCTACCGGTGTTAAGCGTCTTAAAAGCGAGTTAAGTGTACTTAAGAAAAAGAAATTAAGAAAAAACTTTATATTGATCTATCTATCTCAAGAAATGATCTATCAGTTTATTTGACTCCAAAGTTCATTGGTGCTCTGGTTAGCTTTATATACTTATTCGCTTGTTTACTAATTCTGTGTCTATCTATGGTCGTACTATCCAACCGGGCCGAAGAATTAAAGTTTGGATCGTTATCGTCTTGCATCCTAGATCAATTACGATTCCTAATTAGGAAGGCTGCCGCATTTCATGCATGGTGTGGGGGATCCATGCTAGATGTATGCGTTATGTAAAAAATAACTTATTATCCCCTAGATTTCCCACTTTCTCGATATAGCCATGTATTCCCTTGTTTTTCTTCTTTCACTAGACAATTTTTGTCTCCCGTAATCCCAAGACAAGGTAGTCCCACTCCCAAAGGTGGGTGGTTCTTGACAAC
This sequence comes from Yamadazyma diddensiae, assembly GCA_030563465.1. Taxonomy (NCBI): domain Eukaryota; kingdom Fungi; phylum Ascomycota; class Pichiomycetes; order Serinales; family Debaryomycetaceae; genus Yamadazyma; species Yamadazyma diddensiae. The sequence continues at coordinate 142,485 of JAJMIX010000001.1, forward strand.
TTCTTGTGTAAAGGCAAAAAGCAAAAATCCCCCATTACAAAACAACATCAAATATCCACATTAGATTTTTATTTTATTGAAATTTTTCCTACTAGCTGCACTTGTGTTTAGATATTTATATATTTACATAATTATTTAGATACACACATTTAGAAAAAAAAAAGACAGGCACGTAGACACCAGGACAGCGCGGGGGGCAGATAAGGAAATTAGTAGACTTCATGTGTCACAGCCATGTGATGCATGCTGCGCACGGCTAGTTAAGGTATATATTATAGTTTAGAAACTTTAGTTAGAAAGGACTTAAAAACTACACCAGTCTGAGAGCTCATAGTGATCAAACAAACCCAAACACCTTACTTAGCGATAATAATATCAAGGACCGCTGAGTAACACCTGGTGACGTTAAGAATCGAACATATTCCAATCTAATTATTGGTTTATCCCTTGAATTCAATTTACCCCTGGAGGCAAATTGAATCACTACTTCCCTAAATTTTAAGATGGCAAAAAGAATGACAAGCAGAGAAGCTGCTACAAGACCAAAACAACTGAGTCCAGAGCCTCAAGCTATGGATCAACAGATTACCTCACCCGTTCCAAGCAATTCGGCTCAATCCAAAGATGTTGGATCAGATGGGGACAAAAGTGACAATTTGTATACTGTGGGGTTTCCCTTCACAGTCTCTCCATCCCCCACGTCAAGCAGCTCACCTCTCCCAGAGCTTGTTAAAGCACTTAACAATTCTTATTGTGACATTCCAGTTCATCATCCTTTGATTACTATTGAAATTAAGCAGATGTTGACTCCGTTTGAAAAACCCATTCCAGACGTTCGTAGTAACCCAGTTGCACTTGGTTCCCGTCTCATTGACCTCGAAGCTTTATGTGTCAACCCCTTTAGTGGAATTCGACCTTGTGCTGCTGATATAATTTCAACTGTTTCTTTCATTATTCAGGAACCTGTCCACGAAATCGCTTTAAATCAAACTTACCTCAGTTTCAAGAGAAAATTGATGTCCAAGATTTACGGTGAAAACTTCTTGACCCATGCTATCCTCCTTTTCCATAGTATGCAGATTTTTCCACACGAGACGATTAATCAGTTTAAGATCAGACATCGTTCCATTTATTGGATGACTCATCCTGATACTCATTAATCTTACTACAAACGTGAATGTCTCGATTTTCTTGCTGGTGCTAAACTTGACCCATTTCAGTTAAGACCTTTTGAGCAACTCGCAAAATACGACCCAGAGTCCAACACCGATATTTGGATTCCATTACAAGATCTTTTTCAGTTCCTCACGGATGCATTTTGGAATGACTTAACCTGTGCTTCAATCCATGAGCGATCGTTTGAGCCAACAGATGTGCTTCATTTTTATAACACTTCTTTTGTACGTGATCGTGTTCCACCTCCTGGTGAGCACAACAAGTCAGGATCTAATTCCACGAACAAAAACCGTAAACGTCGTTACGCTAAGGTCAAAAAAAAACAAAAATCTGAAATCCACCAACCACAATAGTTCTGATTACATGTTGTCATTGTAAAAAGAAGGCCACCTTCAGGATAATTGATTTACTTTACATCCTGAAAAAGAAACCTGATCCCAAAAACGACCCTAACGGTAAAGCTAACACACTGAAATCACCACTGAGAGAATTCAATCACAAGATATTTCACCAACCTTCAGATTTCAACCACCTAAAGTTTACCGAATCAACTATTCCAGTAGATGAAGATGACGAACAAATTGTTCTGGAGACCACAGAGCCTCTAAACTATCGCTCGCCAGACTTTCGACTAGAATACTTTTGCGATGAGGAAGTTTAACTGGATCAGTATGAACATTTGATAGAACAAGAAAGAAAGAAACCAAATTAGAAACTGATGAGTTGACTGGTAATGTTTCTGGTACCCCTAAAAAGAAGGGAAGTGTCAAGGCTAATGGGGAAGGATTGGAGATGGATACTATTGGAGTGAGTGATGCTATTAATGATGTTAATGGAGAATCAGTATCAGCAGCTGCTAGTGTCTCACAAACGTTGGCAAAGAAGTCCAAGAAAATTAATTACGATACTTTGAATGATTTGTTTGCCGGTAGTTAAATAGAATATAATGAATAACGAATTCTACTAATGCCCTAACCAAGTAAACCTGGTGTTTCTGGTGTTTCTGGTGCTAATATAATTTTATGCAATGCTATTCTCGATTTCAAAGGGCCCAGACACCCGAATATTCTATTACGAGCTCTGGAAATAACCCCGGACCCAGCGTTCATCTGATTTAAGATATTGAAAAGTCTCAAATTGCAAGGGTAGCACCATACCTCGCCTCTTCAAGCAGTAGAAAAATAAGATTGAACGGTAAGTATCATTTAGATCAAAACCTAGGGTGTGGTCCATCGGTCCACAGTAGTAATGATGAAAGTCTACCTCAAAGATAATTTGAGATCGGCCAACTTGACACACCCTGATATATATATCGTTATAATCTTTCAGTGTGAGATTTGAAGTGTAGGATGCTTTGTACCGTCTGTGTAGCAAACCAAAGTAAGTTTCATCAAATAACGCATCAGCTCAAGGCCAAGGGAATCACCTTCCACCTCTTTCAACTCGAAATCCTGAACGATTCGAGCTGTGTAAAATTAACAATTCTTCACAGAGAGTTTATTGATGCTGAATGGAAGACACTTAGTGTTGTTACTTTTAAGGATACCAGAACTTGAGTCTACAAATTTTGGTTGTAGTGAGCTAGAATTTGGTGGTATATAAAACATCTTCTTAGATTTGTATGAAAACCCCTTAGACTAAAGGGTCTAGGGAGAATCTTCTCTAACATAGTCTCTGAAACCACTATACTCAGTGAACCATTCATTAAATTTACCCGTTTTAAGAACTGTTTATAAGCTAATGGAGCGACAGACTGAGACTTCAATAGAGAATACTCGATATGTGGGGAAAGAATCCAATCGTTTTATCTCTCACGTCAAACGGTAAGCGATCAGACCCATGGCTCTATATGTAGATCCCGGTATATTGAACGTTCCATTGGACGGCTTATACTGGTGTATTTCTAATTTTTATCAGATATTTCACAAATTGTCGATTCTCACCTGTATGTAGTCACGTGCACTAATTCGAGAGAAATCCGATGAGCAGTTATCGCATCCTCTGCTCAACATGAGTATGAACCACGAACAAGACCTTGTGTTCTTCAAGGATAATACTCTCATACCTGATACTATAATAAATGGCTCCAAATCATACCTTCAAATCATAGCTTATGTTGAAGGAACTCAACCAACATGGATGGTAAATTCTTTGATCGAATCATCATTAACAGGAACTGCTGCTTTAGTTAATAAAGATTTGACTAGACCCACACCACGTAGAAGTCATGTAGTATACATTTCATTTTCAAACTCATTTGAATTCTATCATAAAGGCTGTAAGAAAAACGGTATCGATTTATCAAGAGAATCATTTCAATTCATTGATTGTTTCAGTGACTTATTTGTCAAACATTTAACTGAACCTGGGAGAAGCGAGAAGCAAATGGAAAAATTATTTCAAACCATTTTAAACCAAATTCAAGATTCAAAACCTGGAAAAAAAGTCATATTTATCGAAAATCCCGAATTTTTATTGTCAGCCACCGATATTTCAAGCTCATATGTTGCAAACTTTTTAGTAAAGCTTAATAGATTATGTTGCAACTTGTTTGTCATTTCTAACCATACATTTCCTCAGATAGTTGATACTACTATAAGGGATGAATTTGATCCGGTTTCTAAGACAACGGATCTTCTAGTCAAATTGCATCAAAGAGCCCATTCTAATATTTATATAGAACCCCTCACCACCGGTAGGGCAAAGGATGTTACCGGTATACTAACGATTTCCAAGGGATCCTTACCGTTCCCTTCAAATATTGTTCTTGATGAAAAGAGTTATATCTACAATGTGTCCAAAGAGTCCAACATTAAATTATATTTCAGGTAACCTTTTTCCTATGTATATTATTTAAGTCATCTAATGCAAATTCAATAGAACATCTCAGCCATATTAATGGGAACAATGGCCATACCGATCTCTCACCAACTAAGACCCAATAGGGTATATTCTCCATGGTTTTGTGGACATCAAACACTCTACCGAAATCTTTTAGAAGATATCGAAGCTCTGGGACTATGGTGATTTCTCTTATACTCGCAAGCGATTGAGGAATTGCAGGTTTTTCGTCAATGACTAATCTTTTAATAGTATCTGGGAGCAATCCTAACTTGTTCAATACTTCAAGACGATGTTGTATTTCCATTCCAATAATATTTTTTAAATGTTTGATAAAGGTGAATCCTGCATCCTTCACATATGCTTCGTTGATATCGGGGCGAAACTTGAGCTCATCCTCTGCACCTTCCAGAGTATCACCTTGATTCTCTGGGGTTTTCAACTTTATATATCTGGTCCTGCCATATTGTGTATGGTGCTTCAAGTCGGTCGATATCAAAGGAGCCAAATAAGGCCTTACAAGACTAGTTATGAAATGGTTCACATTAAATAACTCTGTGAGTCTTGTATAAGCAGATTTAGCCTTCAAATGGTGATAAGAATCCGAATACATCTCTTGGTCTAAATTATCACTGGAGCTTCGCCTCGATTTAGACGATGAAAAGTATCTTTGAGTGTAAGAAACATCTTGTGGTTTCAAAAATCTTACATTCAAATTGGGATTTTGAGGAACTATATTATTATTGAAGTCTTTGACATATAATTGTACATCGTCAGATAACACCCCTGTGCCAATGGAAGCATAGATTGCTGTCCAAATTATGACATTGGGAGAAGTGATGTAATTTAGTAATGACGGTATAGAATGGTCGGTCGGATGAACAGCAATATTAAGGACTTTATCTGTTTTCAAGTAAGCCTCTTCAAAAGTTAGATCACCAATCGTATCTCTCACAAATTTGAGGAATAGAAGAATGTCCTGGGAGTAACCTTTTTTAATGACATTTTCTAGCACATTCCCATACCTCTCGTCTACATCATGATTCAATCTGTCAACATTGCCCATGACATCAGCTATAGAAACTAATATAGGTATCAATTCTGCATCTGTCAAGCAACACACTAATGCAGCTACTGCAGCCCCCACAGCACTCCCACCGAATATTCGAGGAAGAAGACCCTTGAAATAAAGAGCTTTGATCACTCCTAAATGGCATAGTCCAAATAATGAACCACCTTGAAGGATGAGTGCCGTACTACCAAACGACTGTCTAGCATCATGAAAGAAATCCAAAGTAAGTTGTTTACTATTCATAGTATATTCGATGTTTCTTTGGTCATTTGAAGCCTTGAAATTCTCATCTAAATAGTCTAAACAATTCAACACCTCATCAATGTATTCTTCAATTTTAAATTTTGTTCCCATATATGACTTTACGTATAACTTTTTCTGAGCTATCCCACCGAAATTACGGATTAATCCACCTCTTAAAAGGGACATTATAAGTGCAGGGTCATGATTATGTCTAGCCCTTTTGAGTGACTTTATTCTCTCGTCAATCAATACATAATCGTAGTGCTTGGAAATAAAATTCTGTCTCCAAAGATCAAGATTTGTTACTTTATCGATTTGTATCACCGTCTTCCTCCATTCTGTATAAGTCTTAACCGTCTTTAAATGATCAGTATATTCTTTTAGTGGATCTTTACTATAGTATACGGAATAAATTTTCTTTACCCAGAAGAATATCACATCAAGTAAAAGTTCAACTAGAGCCCAAATGAACGAAGGAGTATGATTAAAAATAAATGTGATAACCGGTAGAAGTATCACTTGAAGCCGCCTGAGCATTAAATATATTCAAGATTATTGAGACTACTATTTATACATACACCACAATCAGCATGCGCATGTGCGATGTGGAAAATACGATGACATGAGGCTAAAACCTCTAATTATTACTACGCATAAGTTTTTTACCACGATTGAAAAATTTCTTACCAAAATTTGATGCTTGTAGCCCACTAGTTTCAACTTTATCCTTAACGCTTGAAACTCTACTTCTTATAGACACATGCCTTCTTAGATCGTTATGAGCTGCATTTTGATAAGCTTGGGAAGCAATTCTACCAATGTGAACTGTAGATAAATTGTCTGATTTTGTAAGCGTCTCATTAAGCCATGTCTGTAAACCGGTGTCATATTCATATTCTTTTACCAAAGCCTCTTTTAATAAAGCAATTCTATCTTGAGGCTGCGATGGTTTCATAATGGCTTTCCAATTGGATACTGGATAAGCACTTGGAGGAAAGGTCTTTTTCGTACTGTCTGTAGCAGCTGAAGATGTACTGAATTTTCTCTCCAGAGCTTTACTCTCTCCTGTTAAAGTTGGAGCTCCCGAAATCGAAAAGCTAGGCACAATTGATGATGAATCGGCTGAAGAAACACCAGTAGAATCAGTCGCTTCACTAACCATTCTTTTGGAAGAAACATTCTCCTCGCTTGTAACAGGGTCAAGAAGGCTTGAGTACTTCTGAGATGTTGTTTTAGGTTGAGGAACGGTCTCTTCTGAACTCCATTTCTCTTGAAATCGTCCATCTTCATAAGCATGATCATCAAGTATCGAATCTTGAGCCGATTCTTGTGTAGTTATTCCCAAACCGTTTGTGGTATCATTGCTGGTCTGATTTTCGCTACTAAAAGTCTCATTACCTGCATCTTCCTCATCTTCATTGATCTCCGGTAATGGTGCATCAATTGTTTCAGGAATGGACGAAGCGCTTATAAATGACATATTATCTGATACAGTTCTAGGTCTAACAAATCTCTGATACCCTGAGCTAGTCTCGTTTTCCATATTGAAATTAAAAGCCGACTCGTTATCGTTATCATTAATGAACTGATCCCTGAAGTTATTTGTGTTGGGTTTCCAGCCTCCCATAGAGAGTGTATTAGTACTCATTGTGGAATCCCTTCTTCCTATATTCTTATCAAAACTACTCTGTGGAGGCTCGAAAAAATCACCTCTCGGATCAATTGAACCTTTACCAGTCGATAAAGACCCCGTGGACGCTACAGGATGCAAGTCGGAAGATCCAGCTAATCCTTGTTCCCCTATATCTAAATTTTCCGATGTATCCCTCGTATTTGAAGAATCTGCACTTATATCCTCTTGACTACCGTTGAGTTCTTCTTCATTTCTGTCCCCAGTATGCTCACTACCTCTATCGCTCATATATTCATCCACCGCATCAGCAAAATGACTGTAATTACCAGATTCTTGTGTTTTATGTTGTGGCTCAGTAGGAGGGTCGACAGTCACAGAGGGAGGTTTTCTTACACTAGGTTTGTGTCCCCCCAATCCCTGTACGTATTGCTCGTGAATCTTCTGTTCGTCTTTGGTAGCAAGAGGTGCTATAGGAGTATAATTGCCGTCATCCCCGCTACCAATATCCTTATTTCGATCATCATCGTAGTCATAATAACTATAATGGTTCTCAAAATCTGGAAGTGAAATGTCAGTATCAAGTCTAGGTAGCATTTCTTTGTCAGATGCCCGAGAGGTGTTTTGTAAATCATTGATAAAAGAATCAATCTGTGAATGATCTTCAGTACCTCTAGTGTCAGTGTTATCACCATCATCTGCTTCACCTGCTTCGGAGTCTGTGTGCACCTGGTCGAGCTTCTTTTCGTAATATGGAATGGGATCTTCATCGGAATCGGAAGAATCATTGTAGTTTCGGTGGTCTATGGACAAGACTAGAGGTGGACGTCCCAGTTCACCTTCATCCGTGGTCGCACCATCGTCCATATGTCCGTCGTGACTACCAGATTCGAGATCCTTATTAAAATCAGTTGAATTATGGACTTCGTCAGCTTCTTCCACATCAGTGGCCATATCTCCTGCGTCCTCACCTACATTTTCTTTCCCAGCTACATCCTGAGCAACTTCCTTATCACCATGCTTCTCTGTGGGAACTTCCGGAATCACTTCATGTACCAGGCTTGATTTTGCGTGGCCAACCCTCAAATCTGTTTCATTCTGAATAGAATCAGTGTCAGATTGGAAACTTTGTTCGCTTAGAGGTGTTTCAGGAGCGGTGACCAGTTTTTGACTGGATGAATATAATGGGGTTGGAGGTTCAAGATCTGGATTGCCTGATGTAGTTAAGATGGTCTCCGTAACCTTCCCGTCATCATCGTGTAAGGAAGGTTTAGGATCTTGCATTGTGGGTTCATTAATCATTTCATTGTTATCCTGTTTCATTTCTTCGTTGTCATCAGACTCATCACTAACGTCTGTTCTTAACTTATCAATTGATAATACCAACTTTTCGGTTGGGCTCTTCACAGGGCTTTGATCAGGAATAACAAATCTTTCTGCTACAACATTATTTATATCAGGGGATTTCACATTTTCATCTTCGGAGCTACCATATTCATAGTCTTCATCATTCCATTCATCACCATAAGAAGGGAGGGAAGCCCTTACCCAACGGGCAGATTTATGTCTACCGAATTTATCTGCCATTGTAGAAAATACTTTTCGAGCGATCTAAATATATTTTTAGCTGCGAATTCCCAGGTGAGGCAGAGTTAGTGTGAGGTAATGACCATATATTTATTAACTACATAATAAACTTTAAATTCATATCAATAGGATGGGAACTACTTAATTGGGGCTTTTGAGAGTATTTATTTCTCAAGAAATCTCTCATATTGTTCAATAATGAAATATATGATTGTTCAGGCAGTTGAGAAAGAATACTAATAAATGCATAACTCATAGCACCACTTGCATTACCATTAAAACTTGCATCAGCAGATGTTTGATCATCTTTACTACCTGATAAACTAATTACATCGGCCGGTGAAGCCTTCATTTGTCTAACTTTTTCTTGATCGAATGATCCTCCTCTGTAAACAGTTGTAGCGGCTTTTCCTAAAGAAGAAAGCATTCCTCCAATATTACCTCTACTATAACTCAATACTGCCCCCAATGCATCACCTCCTACATCCTTTAGAATACTTGGTTCTTTAACAACTCCCTTGGTTGAATAAACAAATGGTAAATCTAGAGCAGTTCCAGAATGACACGAATCGTATAATGCGGTCAATCTACAACCAGGAGGTAATGGTCTAACCATTATATCATGCATGATATCATCTACAATAAACCCATTTTGTTGGAAATCTAATGGGTATATAACTTGATCTGTCCCATCATCTTCATCTCCATCTAAATCCTTAGTAACTCCTCCATGACCTGAGTAATGAAAGAATAATGAATCATTAGGACTAGCTCCATTAGTTAACCATTGCATAGCTCTGAGAATATTTTCTCTAGTTGGAACTTTGTTATATTGTCTTTGATCATCGGTAAGAATAACCATATCCTCCCAAGCATAGCCGAATCTCTCATTTAAGAATCGACTCATATTCTTCACATCATTGATACAGCCCCTCAATTCATTACTAGTACCGAAATAATTTATACCCACAAGTAATGCCTTCCTACGACCTGAACAATTAGAGTATTGGAAAGTAGCGTCTACCTGGTTACCGAATCTTTGTGGTGCAGTAGATGGTGGGGGTGGCATTGATGAACGAGAGTAACCTTGGCCCTGAGGTGGGCCATAACCTTGATGTCTTTGAGGTGGGCCATGATGATAACCTTGTGGTGGACCTTGATTATATCCTTGAGGAGGACCATAATTTTGGGGTGGTCCTTGATTATAACCCTGTGGTGGTCTACCACCGTACGAATGACTGCCAGATCCTGGGAACATGAGAGGTGAAATTTCAGGTTACGCGAATCTGGGGAACAATATATTTTACTACACTACAATTTTGGAGTGTCTTCCATTTGACTCTTGATGACATTGGGGTACATATCTCCCATATAACCACCAATATGCCATAATCCTCCGTCAACTACTTGAACAGTTCCTGTAACATAATCAGCTGCAGGTGAAAATAAGTAAACTGTTGCATCGGCAATATCTCTTGTAGTACCAACTCTTTGTAATGGAACTCTTTCTTCAGTTGGTTTAACTCCAGGTGGTGTTAATCTTGACATACCTTCTGTACCTCCAATGGCACCAGGTGCAATACAATTAGATGTTATACCTAAAGGACCCAATTCAACTGCCAATGCATTTGATAAAGCATCAATACCTGCTTTGGCAGCTCCTACATGAGATTGAAATGGCACTCCATAATAATGTAAAGTTGCCGAAACAAAGATAATTCTACCTTTATTTTTTCTTAATTGTTCAAAACAAGCTTTAATAGTATTGAATGAACCTAATAAATCAATAGATATAACCGATTTAAATGCATTGGCAGATAAATGATTAAAATCACTCAAGAAATTCCCTGCTGCACCGGCAATTACAAAGTCAATTTTACCCAATTTTTCAACGGTCTCTTCAACAGCTTTCACAATTGAATTAACGTCTCTGACATCAATGTTTCCAATTCCAATGACTTTAGCTCCATCTCTTAATTTTGACATCTCACTAGCGGCATCAAGGGTCTTTTTCTCGTTTCTACCAATTAATGCTGCATTTGCACCTAGTAATACTAAAGCTTCAGCTTGAACTTTACAGATAGTTCCTGCTCCTCCGGTGACAAATACTACTTTGTCTTTAAACAAGTCTGGTTTCCATGATGATGTTTCGAGGTATTTTCTATCTAATCCCATTTTGAAAAAATAATGTGTAAGTTGAACGTTTAAATATTTCAGTCTTTTTGTGGGGAATTCTCACCTCGGTTATCATTGTGCGTGTGACTATCATATTTGCTGACGAGACTGTGAAATCACATTGAGTTTAAGTTCCTGCTCTTTTAAGGATTGTAATGATATAAAGATGTCTGTTTTCAAGCATGGGAATCCTTTATAGCGTTTTGAAATTTTTTTGGATTTTTTTGTTCTTATCGTGATTTTGGGGTAAATGATAGTGGCTGCGAAATGTGATTTTCACAAATATGAAACAATATTGGCTGCGAATTATGTACTTACGTTGGAAATTATTTAAAATTATTAAATTCCTTTATTTACTCTAAAAATACCCATATATATTATCTCTTAAACTTTAAAATTAAATGCACGAAAATACGATTAGTAAATGAATACTAAAATAAAAGAAGCCAATAAAAAAATTGGTATCTTATTCTTGTTTGAACCGGAATCATATGTGTTGATGAGTCCGGCAGGGGAGGTGGATTCTGTATTGGAATCGGATGGTGAAGATGATGGGAATGAATTGGACGAGCCCTCTTCATTCGATGGTGTTTGGCTTGGATTTGCTCCATTTGCGTTTGCAGCTTGAGTGGCTGCTGCATTCAACGACTGATTGGAACCAGCTGTAGACAGTCTCAAAGTAGTGAAACCGACTGTGTTGCTCGGAGCAGCATTGACAGGAGTTCCATTGGAAGGACTATCATTGGTTGGAGTTCCATTAGCAGAATTATCGCTGTATTGACCATTATTGACAGGGTCAGTATTAGCAGGATCATCATTGACAGGAGTTCCATTGGAAGGTCCATTATTGACAGGATCATTATTGATAGGATCAGTATTAGCAGGATCATCATTGACAGGATCATCATTGACAGGAGTTCCATTGGAAGGTCCATTATTGACAGGATCATTATTGATAGGATCAGTATTAGCAGGATCATCATTGACAGGATCATCATTGACAGGAGTTCCATTGGAAGGTCCATTATTGACAGGATCATTATTGATAGGATCAGTATTAGCAGGATCATCATTGACAGGATCATCATTGACAGGATCATCATTGACAGGGTCAGTATTAGCAGGACCATCATTGACAGGATCATCATTGGAAGCACCATCATTGACAGGATCATCATTAGCAGGTCCAGTATTAGTAGGATCATCATTAGCAGGATCAGTGTTGGTAGGTTCAGTATTAGAAGGACCAGTGTTGGTAGGTCCAGTATTAGTAGGATCATCATTAGCAGGATCAGTGTTGGTAGGTTCAGTATTAGTAGGATCACTGGCAGTAGCAGTGGCAGTAGCAGTAGCAGTGGCAGTACCAGTAGGATCAATGGCAGTAGCAGTAGCAGTAGGATCAATGGCAGTAGCAGTAGCAGTAGGATCAATGGCAGTAGCAGTAGCAGTAGGATCAATGGCAGTAGCAGTAGCAGTAGGATCAATGGCAGTAGCAGTAGCAGTAGGATCAATGGCAGTAGCAGTGGCAGTAGCAGTAGGATCAATTGCAGTAGCAGTAGGATCACTGGCCGTAGCAGTAGGATCACTGGCCGTAGCAGTAGGATCACTGGCAGTAGCACTATTACCGTTGGTTATTGGATCTACTATAACAGGACCAGGAACACCGGTATTAGCTTGAGTGTTTGATGAGCTAGAACTCAATGGGTCAGACAGACTTACACTATATGTATCCGACTGTGAGCTTGAAATTCCAGACCCTATATCACTAGTACCAGCTATTGAGGTCTGAGAGGGTTCTCCACTTGATCTTGTAGATGATACAAGACATTCAGGACAATCAGAAGTTGATGATGTGACGGATGAACATTCTGGGCATTCGGAAGATACCAAAGATGAAACCGGCAAAGTATCACTGGAAACAGGTACCAAAACAGTACTAGATGAAGAAATATCACTACCGGGAGCCTCAGTGACTGAAGACACTGAAAGCAGTGTAGATGCACTGGAATAACTTTGTGGGGAATCCAGTAAACTTGAAGCAGCAGAAGAACTGGTTTGAGAAGTCAAAGAAGAACCTTCAGACAGAGACCCTGGAACGAAGGTCGCTATCGACTCAGAACTAGTATCAGATGAAGCCAGATTTGAAGCTGATACAGAAGCACTGGAGGACGCGATGGAGTTTTCGTAACTAGAAGATGAAGATTCAAATAAAGACTCAGCTGATGAAGTGGTACTAGCAGATACAGGAGCGACAGTGAATGACAAAGCATTGGAAGATACCACAGAAGAACTAGATGAATCCGGAAGAACAACTTCTGACGATGATGAAGCAATTGATGATATCTGACTTGGGATAACTGACGATGCGGTAGCCATCGATGAACTCATATCATCTGTAACAGAAACAAATGATATATCCGATCTAACTGCAATTGAAGAAGATGGAATGAAAGTTGAGGAGGAGTTTTGATATGGTGGAGTCAAAGACCACGATGATGATAACACCTCAGAACTTGGTACCACTTCAGACGAGGGAATCACGATAGTAGGGAACAGCAGCAGTACTTCATTGGAGGACGACGAAGAAACCTCGAGGGACGACATCTCAGTGGAAGAAGCAATAACAGAAGACAAATCTGAACTTGTCGGTGTTTCAGATATTGAAAGATCCGAATCAGAGCTTGACACCACCTCCGAAGATCCGGTGGCTGATGGATAGACAGCTGATGGGACCTCAGATGAAAAAACTTCCGATGCATAGACAGATGAATAAACCTCAGATGAGTAAACATCAGATGAATAAACCTCAGATGAATAGACAGATGATGGAATCTCAGATGAATATACCTCAGATGAATAAACATCAGATGAATAGACAGATGAATAAGCTTCAGATGATGGAATCTCAGATGATGGAGTCTCAGATGATGGAGTCTCAGATGAATAAACTTCAGATGATGGAATCTCAGATGAATAGACAGATGATGGAATCTCAGATGAATA